>JAIQCU010000147.1:0-17500 GCA_022114935.1 Leptestheria dahalacensis
TGTTGCTGTTTCAATGAGTCTTCACAAGTGAAGGATTTCACGCTAACAGCAGCTGAAGAGCGGAATGAAGTAACCGCGATAACGATGAAAATACTGGTGCTGCACGCTAAGATTAAAATGTCTCTTAAACTATGACTGTATTGAAACATTGTACTCGAAACGGGGTTCATTGGCGAGGCGCCACTGATAATGTGGAACTTCACACAGTGACTGCTTAAGACAAACTGGAATCACTTCGAACATGGCGAGTTCAGCGTTCGCTTCCTCTTATAAGCCGATGACCGTCCCGTTACTTTCACCACTTCTTAAAGCATACGTTGAATAACTTCAGTGCGAGGAACCCAAATGAAAGATTGCATTGTATAACTCGCACGCATGGCTTAAATATTAGCCAACTCATCAGAGTGACGAGCCATTTTGAGGACAGTTAGCTTATGACGAGTGGCCGAATAGATAAATAAACTATGAATGGACCGATATGTATTAGGGTTAGGCGGGATAGATAGATGGGTAGTTGGATAGACATAGCTAAATAGTTAAGTATAGGTAGGTAATTAGGTAAGCAGATGCTTAATTAGAGGTAGATAGATAGATAGATAGATAGATAGATAGATAGATTGATTGATAGATAGATAGATAGATTGATAGATAGGTAAATGGATAGAAATACAGTTCCAAATATCTAAAGAGGGGGGACATCCAGCATGGATAGATATTCAATACATAGATAGAAAGCTATATAACAGTTGAGTAGGTAGGCGGGTAGATATATAGACAGGTGGGTGGAGTTAAGACCTTTGACGGTTATAACCCAAATCAGAATTGAAAGTTCATCGTTTCGTGAGTTATGTGCATTGTTAATTATTCAAATCATAAAATTAAAGTAGAAAAATTAACAAATGTTAATACAGCTTTAAACCTTAATTCTAATTAATGAGGTCGATGTTCTTAGTTAGAAAAACGATAGATATGTACTAGATATAGATAAGTAGAAAAGTTAGGAAGCATAAATAACTGACTTCTATACTGCAAGCCACTTTCGTTTCCCTTTTGATTAAACTGGATGTATTGAACACGAATTAGCTTTCCATACACGTTAATGAGTACACATTTATAAGAAAATTAAACGTGAAATACACAACCTACATCCAGTCCATTAGCAAAGCTAATTCATTAGAACGAACTCAGGGGTACTCATACACGTTTCACAGGGGTATGCAACAAAAGCACGGTTTATTTGTACTGTAGTTGAAGTATTGGTATCTTATCGGTTGGAACATACGCTTCCATTTGAAGATGCTATTCAGCATTAAGCGTAGGAGTGTTCAGGCGGATCGACTTTTCTAAGTACGGAAGCAAGCCGGCGGAAGAACAACTGCTGTCCTTCAATATCATTGTGCCAAGCAAGGTAGGTTCTTGTCTTCATCAAGTATCGGACATTCCTACTCTGCTCGCTGACTGGAATGTTTTCCAGCAGAATTAGCACCAGGTCCCCTCGATGTTCTTCCAGTAACCGATGTTGTGCCAGGTGTAGCTCGTACTGGCACCATTTGCTGCGCAGGTAATTTCTTGACAAAACTATCAAGACCTTGATGATCGCAACAAATATCCAGAATCAGAAGTTGATTTTTTTGTGAGTCATGTGAATGTAATACCTTTCTGCTTCTGGAAATGGTGTCTATTATGTTCTCCGTGATGCGTTGACCAGCTACGAAATCCCTGTCGTGTAGGCATAGTCTAAGAGGCACCGTGGAGTTGTCCTGGGAACCTTCAAGTCTTTTTTCTATAGTTACAATGGAGAATGACGTAGCTGTTATATTAAGATAGTTTATTTGTCTAATATCATACCGCTATCAAAACGAATCTTTCGTGACCATCCTGAATTTGTCGCTTCAAGCTGCGGAACCAGGTTGGAGTACACCCAGTTACGGTCTTGTTCGCTGAAGGAAACAAAGGCGTCGTAATCGTAGTCGTTGCTCTGGGACTCGGAGCTCTTGTAACGCCTCACTTGCGTCTGCTTCATGAACCACGAATGTCTGATATAACGACGATTGTAGTAGCTCACCAAAGCCACGATGAAGATTAATATTCCGGCGCTTGCAGAAACATAAATCGGAAGCTTGTTTGCAGAATTTGGATGATCGCTCTCGAGGCTATCACAACTTAAATCCTCTTCCGATAGGGTTTGAATGGGGCGAACTTGCTGGGTTTTCACGTCGACGCATGTATAGGCATGGGGGTTCTCCCAGTGACGGATGGTTACGTTGGTCGTGTTGACTAGAAGAAGCAGATCCTGCAACTGTTTTGTTTTAAGAAGATTAGCCTGACAGAAAGGATATCTTACGGTAGTTTCTAATGTTAGGTTACTAGTCTATAGGTCTTACAGTATATTGCGTATGCGTCCAGGTTAGATTGAAACCGTAGTACCAATTTCAAGGAGTAGCCTTAGCCGTAATTAGATAGTTAGTTAGTTAGCTAGTTAACCGTATGTCAACTAAAGCTTTACAAGTACAGCTACATAGCAAGCATTGCTTCTACTTGCTACTACTAATTTTACAATTAATCAGTTACCTGACAATCTAGAATGAAGTTATTATCACTGAGGTCAACAGCCGCCAGACGCGAAAATTCGGCAAAAGTCCCGTTTTGCAGGTAGCTTATCTTGTTACTCGATAAATCCAGAGCAGCGCGCGATGCCATGTTCCGAGTCGTGCTTGGTACCCATTCAGTGATTCTATTGCTACTCAAGTCAAGAATCGTTAAGCTAGTCAAATTGGCGATCAGCTCCGGATGGAATCGACGGATGTTGTTGTTATTCAGATAGATTTGCTCAATATTTGCAAGCCCAGAGAAGGGCAAGTGCAAAGTGGCATTGGTAGGTTTCACTGCCTCTGGAAAATTGAAGTTGCAGTTGTCCAGAAACAGGAACTTGAGTTGCTTCAGACCGGTAAATGTGTCCGATTGTAGAATTTCAAAACCAGAGTTATGACCAAGGTCAAGAAAGAGTAGGCTGCCAAGTCCTTCGAAAGCCATCGGTTCAATGCGCGTTAGACCGCCTCTCCTGATTTGCAAAACTCGAAGCTTTTCCATTCCGTAGAAAGCATGCGATTCTATACTGTTGATGCTGGTCGATTCCAAGTCAAGCCAAGTTAGGTTCGTGGCGTCACGAAACCGGTAACTACCCAAGGAGAACTGGCTTCCGATCACATTGTCTGGATTTTGACGTAGGCTGAGAAGGGACACACTCGGTGGGAAAACGTTAGAAGGCATCTCGCGCAGTTTATTTCTACCGAGATAAAGGTACTTGAGTCTGATTAGCTTTTCAAATGTGCTTTCTTGAATGCTGTAGATGCCGCAGTTTTCAAGTACGAGAGTCGACAGGAATGGTAGTTCGGGTAAGGATTCCTTTGATAGCTTCAAGAAATAGTTTCCGGATAGGTTTATCCCTACCAGCGATGTGGCTAATTTCTCCAAAAACCGGAAGGGTACTGCCTCTAATTGCAAAGAAGCTAAACCGATCTGGCGCATCGGTGAGAGGTAAGGTGATACTGACAGGGTCAAAAGTCCTGGGTTGTTGAAGAAATCCACGTGGATCAATTGTTGCAGAGGTCGTAATGCATCTAAACAATTTCATGTTCATTGTGATTAACTAAATCTAAATGCTGAATTAGGTATTTACCTGGATGGATGTAGTTTAGGTTGCAAGACTGTAGGTTTAGTTCCTCGACACGTGTATCTCTCAGGCTCCAGAAGACGTACTGGTTTAAAGCACCAAGAGGGTTTCCTCCAAGATCCAAGTAAGTCAAAGACGGGAGCGCTGTATCATTGCAAGTAATGGTCCAGCCGGTCTCGGTTGCGTTAATTCGGTTGTCTCGTAAAGAGAGTACAGCGAGTGAAGACAGTTCTTTGAAAATAAGGAAGTCCAGACTACTTATTCGGTTTCTCTCCAGCGAAAGGTAGAGAAGGCCCCTTAGACCTTGGAAGGCTCCTTGACTGATCTGGCTGATGATGTTCGCATCGAGTTTCATGAAAAGTACAGTCATGTTTTCAAAAGCGTTAACTGGGATGCTGCCCACTTGCGTGGTATTGAGCTCGAAGACGAGCAATTGATCAGGCAGCTGCGCCGGTAACGTGGTAATTGACGTATCGTTACATACAAGGTACGCTGTCACATCTTCTTTAAAGAAGCAGCCCGTCGACACGTTGACTCGGCTGTTGTTGAATTTCTCCGAAGGGTATTCCAGGTTGGGTTCAAACGCGTCGTGAAGGAAAATGTCGGACCCGTTCGGTTGTATCGGTGAAGGAACCAGCGCGTTTGTCTGGGCTGATTCACGCTGGATGTTACTCGACGACGACCGGCCTTCAAAAACCTCCGGGCCGGCTTCCAGGTTATTTAAAATTTCTGAATATGGTACACCGTTAATGTCTCGTACCAGATTGGAACCCTTCGTTTCTGTCTGAACCATGAGCTCTCCATCTCTTGAAATCCAGGCTGGCTGTGTGCCTGTGAATTTCTGATTTCTGTCAAGTGCTGCCAGGTTTTGTGCAAGTGAACAGCACAACACCACTACTGACAGGAAGCGCATCTTAAAGGGCGTGAAACGGAGACAGTCTTTCTGCATGCCAAAAGGGAAATCCAAATCGAAAGCAGCTGTTGAATGTGTTCACATAGTTTTTGAAGAAATTTGCAGGAAAATCGCAAGAAACTTACGGGATACAATGTAAACAAGATTCCGAGACTATTGCTCGCTTCTGTTCACGTGCTCAAGCGTGGTAGGTAACTGAATCTACGCACTAGTCGCCAGTTTTGTTGGTTCATTTCTAACGATAACAAATACGCGATAAAACATATCAGTTCGACTTTTAGAGGTCGATTTCACGATTGTATCTGATAGCGAGTGAAACAACACAAAAAAGTGAACGAATGTCTGCTTGCATAGAATGATCCAGTTTTCTCTTTACCTTGAAGCTGTTTTCAGTGTCAAAGTTTACACGCGTCAGAGGGGACGCAAACTGTCTAACTCTCCCCTGTGCTATGACTTCTTCAGTTTCCGTTGCCTTATCTCGAGCTCTGATAACCTGACATTCGTCTCATTCTTATCATGGCCAACCAAATCCCCTGTCATGCCCTGGTTACCTACAATCAATAAGAGACATGAATTTACTCATCTTAGGCACTTTTTGCCAACTCCTGGGATCCATACAGAGCTAAAACCGTTGAATCGTTTACAGATTGCTTTTATACTCTGAAAAATCTCCGTCCGAGGGTGTCTCCTGAGGGATTAAGAGATAATCTGCTTTGCTGACAAGATAACTTTGGCAACAGTTTTCCTTTACTGGGAGTTTTACGTCAATCGTAAATTAACCTTCGCGATAATGTCATACTGCTTCGACTACACAAAAAGTGACACGTGCTTTAGGCATTATGGTACAGGTTATAACTTTTGATGGGAGAAAAAAAGAACATTGATTTAAGAAGAGTAAAGATATTTAGGCTGGAAACAGTCTTATGTACGTGGCACGAGCATCGATTAATCGTAGGTTGACGTGCAGGGCAAACTGTAGCCAGGTTCCGCTCTGATGGGATATTGATTGAGTGATGCGGGAGCTTCACCTGCAAGTTTTCCATGTCCTCGTAATCGGCTATAGAGCATACTTTCATACACTTTCCCTCTCTTAGTAACAACCCCCCCCACCCCGCCTGATGAAAAAGCAACATCATTCGTCATTATTCTAAAATTATGCTATAACCAACTTGTAATAAAACTTTACAAAGTCGATAAGAACTCTTTCCTTTCGTGTTTGAAAAAAAAGAACAACCAATGATTAAAAGTATATTCCCAGGTAGTCTACTTTAGGCAGTTCTGTACTAAATTTTTGAACTATTGTGATATTCGGAATTGCAACGTTTAATAAAGCTGTAAATTTTAGAGGTTATCACTACTGACGAAGATTAGAAAACCCAAAATCACAATTGTTCTGATGTACCGATTTATCTCTCTAGTTTAGAATACGTACTATTCAGAGCGCGTGTAATATTATCTAGTAGCAGGTACTGTTCATAGTGTGTATGCAATACAAGTACACTATGTACACCGTATGCATAGTCAAGTACTCGTAGCAGAGTTACACGTTTTTGTACGAAAGTAAATATATATCTTATAAATATAGAAGTATACATGCTAATAGTATTCGTATCAAATATACAATATATACTATACGATTGAGCATGTGTACGGCTTCTATTAGTATGAACGGTAGATAGATACCAATAGTACCATCGATAGTACGAATGCTAGTTATGTAAACCTATGTCTATGGTATGGAATTATTTATTGTGAAGCTATAATACCAACTATAGTAATAACCATAAATGTCTATATCGTATGTGTTGTTATACAACATTGATATAGGAGGTCAGGCTTTCTGTAGGTGTATAGTTTACGTGGCATATCATTAAGGCTCTTTGAAGAACAGGCCACTTGAAAGAGGACGCGGATAAATAAGCTTCAAAAGAACCTTTACCACCACAATAGCAGACAGGGAGCTGTCTGTTGAATAGGCTTGGTGTAGCTTTTTATCTAGGGGGGGATAAGGGCTGCACAATGCGTGCAAAAGACAGGTCGTCGATGCAAAGTGGTCTCACAACTCAATGGAGATCAATTCTAGTAATTATGAACCTTCAGCGTCAAAGTAGTAGGTTGTAGTCTAAACGAATACGCCACAGCCTTTAAAGGAAGTAAAATGAAGACAACCTTTTCGATATGGTCGTGTCTGTACCCTTACAAGTGCCATGGATATGTGGTCTAGCTATACGAGCGAAGCTTTCATTACTAATTTCAAAGGGTTAAAAGGGAAACAAGTAATAGCTTTTACAACGCCCCGAACTCCTACGAGTAAAACTTGCCCGAGTTTTGCTTAATGCGAAAACTTGCCGGGTCGCTACGTTGATTTAATCAAGACACACTGCACGAGTAGCCTTTGGACGGAGAAAGCTAGTTCGCTTATTGAGCTCCGTAGAACGTTGATTAATTCTTAAAAATCTGTCCGTTGAAGCATCCCACCATCGTTCGATGCTCGCCTTCCTACTATACCCTTCTAGCGAGGCTTATTTCAGAGAGGAAAATTTAGTGCGCCTCTAAGCTTGTTATATGAAATCGAAAGAAAACATCGCGGGGATAGCTGTATTTACTCAAGCGCTATTGATTGCTCGTGCGAGAAACAGCGTTCACAATCATTTTACGAACTTACTGGAAACTTCCACATCAAACCTGCTGTCATAAACACTAGTTAATCTATGATCGTAGTATATACAATATTAAAACTATACCCTTCCTAGTAAACTACTTTCATGCGTAGTATCCCTCCCATCTGATTCCTGAAAGTCACGCAACTTACCCGAGGGCCCCAAACGGCAATTTTCCGGACCGCATGAGCTGCAAACAGAGGGGTCATACACCCATGCTTCTCTGTACCTCCTGGATATATAGACTGATATATAGACGAAAAGAGCATACCTTGGCTCAGTTTGAGCTCCGTCCAATGATGTTGTCTCTGCTGTAGTATTACTCGGTGATAGATACCGTGCGAAATGCAGGTTTCGTCGACAACGAACTTGGTCCATACATTACGAATGTTCGAACATCGCCGAAACCCGAAAAAGCAAGGTTACCTCTACTTTAGAATCCTATACCTGTTTGTACCCAAGTAAAAACTGCATCCACAGAAGTGCTAGTTAAATAGTTGGTGTTCTAATGAAAGCAGAACACATTTACATGTAATTATGGTAGTCAGCAATGAAGTCCATCTATGGTCGTGCCAACGGTCGTCTTTGGAGCAAGTTTGGTGCTACCTGGCTCTTCAAAGTTTACTACTGCTCCAAACTACACATCTTGGGACAATAGGAGGAGAGTAGCCAATACACTAATGAATAGCACATACTTTACCTTGAACCTCAGTAGTCCTCTAGACTGATACCGTCCACACCTACCTTCCTACTGTCGTTTTGCTGCAACCCTGTTTCAAAAGTGGACGTTGATTTAGCTAGTTAGTGAAACCGAGTAACTGCTCCCTGTACCTGTCGTACGACTGAAAATCAAAGCTACACTGCATCGAGCGGTTAGCCACCGGCTCGTACCCTGCTCAACCAAGCTGGCTCCTGCGCAGTGGACGCAGTCGTTATTTCTTCGAGCACTTATTGCTGCATGTACTCAGGTTGGGGTCCTTCAAAAAACCACGCCAAGGAAAAGCTGTCGGTTCTCCTTGAAAGGAAAGTTACCTAACACGCTACCTCGGTAGAAGCAAAGTCACGTTTTGATTGTTTACTTTCCGCGACCGTGCTATTTTACTTGCCTCATAAAAGCTAAACTAATAGTAAGTCTATTCAGCCTGATGAGGTTAAAACTATGATCACCTTATGGGTCTGATACTAGTGAAAGAGCTTACCTGATGAAAACTGAGGTGCCCTGTGGCTAAGGTCGTCAATGTCAGACTTATGGCGATTCAATGCACTTTGACCAGCTGTTGTCCAGTTTCAGGCTATCTAGCTTCTGTAATCCTATTTAGGCACCTTGACCATATTAGAGCTCTTCAAACTATATTTAAATTTCAATAATATCAAAACATTATTAATGCTGATTATGAGTTATAATGTACAATGTAATAATAATAAATATTAAGAGCACAATTTATATATCAAATTATAAATAAAATCATATTGAAGGCGCTGCAAGAAGCAAATTCAGTCATTATAAGGTTTCATTTAAAAATTAGAATGGTTTGTATAATATTTATATGTAAATGTTTACGTTGTACTTGAATGCGTATATAGTCTATTTAGAACACTAGGTTTTTAAGTTTTGCAGACATAAAGTTCAAGTCTATTTAACCCTAGGTTTGAGAACTGCTGCCTCGATGCTTCTTTTTATTTGTTTCCTATGATTGTTACGTATAGTGACGTCATGGTATCAATTTCTAAGTATGTTGCTGTAAACTGTTAAGCCATCAGTGGAGAATCAGTGTTTCTGATTTTCTAACTTTGCATTACTTTAATTTCTCATGGCAACTATGAGCTACACAGTGTGATGCACTGTTTGCAGATACGACTATACAGCATCAAGTTTTTGGTCGGCTGCACTTGAGCACGAGTGGGGGTATATCTGCGTCAATACTTAACAACGGTTGCTTGGCTCTTACCGGGTACTCGCTTCCTCTGTAATTTGTTTACTTAGCTCTAATAGTGTACCGTGCGCTCGACAGACCGGAGAACAAAGTGCTGTGTACACCTCCCCCGCTCCTGCCCCGCTCCTCCCCCCCACATGCCCTGTTTACGCCTTTCAGTCCCTTTTCCCATGAACACTTTATAGTGTTTTCTTTTGAACCTGTCAAGTGCTGTTCTAATTACAACTTACGGGACCTCAGTACACGTTGGGCTTGAACATTTAAAACAGTTTAGTCTAAACAATGTGAAAGTATACGTGATCCAGCAACATCTACAGCCTTATTACGCGTTTGATAAAGCAGGGAGCACAAGTTCTCCTAGTCCTAGTATATGTTTTAAGTCTATAGTAACATGCTTCAAAATGAGAGTTTAAAGGCGTTTTCTGTACAAAAGTGTATATGTATTGGTTTTATGTCTAGAGCGATTACGAAAAAGGGTCGGTACTAATAGGAGCTAAACACGTTAGTAGGCAATCTGGTATCCGTGCTGTTCGACAGGTTCGTAAGTGCTCTCAATCCTAGCACCGGTCTGGTAAGCGACAACAGGGGCTGCAGCAGCGTAAGGAAGAGCTGCCGGTACAGCAGCAGCAGCAGCAGCGTAAGGTGTAATCGCAGGCCAGTGAGCAGCAGGACCTACTACGGGAAAACCGTGAGCAACAGCGGCCAGTGGTGCAGCAGCGTGCAAGGGAAATCCGCTGTAAGCCAGAGGTGCGACTGCTGGGAGTCCTGCATAACCGATGAATCCTGGCTGGGCAACAGCAGCAGCCACCAACACGGATAGAACGATCTGTGCAATATTAAAAACTCGCTTAAACTTTAATGCTAGTTGGATATCAAGATTATTAACTTACCAAGGAGTTCATGGTTTGACTTGTTTGTGAGTTTGATAAGACGCTAGGAAAGCAACTGATACTGTTTCTGACCGTCCAGAGTAGCTTATATACTAGAAGGAGCTTCCGCATCACTCATAGGCGTTGGCTCCAAATCCTGTTGCAAGGTTAATCTGTGTTTCCTTGAAATCGTAGATTCGGGCGGTTTTGGTTTCTTTTAATCGGTACCTTGCATTTCAGCAGTTGAACATACAACTACTCTGCAAATAACTCTATATTTCAAAACTATTTTACTGTAATTGTTAGCGAAGATAATCAATTAGAAATACGGGTTTTGCATCTTTAAGAATTGCTTGTTTTCCAGTGAAATTTTTTTTTTAAAAATTTGGTAGTTATGTGTCCAGTACTGTACTACAGACTTAAGTGTGATTTAAAGTTTATTATAAAAAGTATTATAATGAATTGGTCCAGGAAGTTCTCATGCAGTCGTGTACCGGCCTTGTTATGGCTGTACACCCAGCCCAGCCCTGCGGACAACGGGGCGGCCATGTATTTTAGATTAAAGAAAGGAACAAAAATCCCTGAAAAATAACGAATGGGGACCTATTTGCCGAGTTCCTAACTTCTTCTATTATTCCTTTGTTAAAGGTCATTATTTAAGTAATTTAAATCAAATATTAAAAAAGAGAATTTCAGTATACATCGTTCTTATTGATAAAGATAAATTTAAGTTTTTGAAAATATTAAACAAATATGTTTTATCAGAAATAGAAATAATTAAACTAAAATATTGACTTGGAATAGATTATTTGTTAAAAACTAAATTTTTCTGAACTGTAGAACTTAGTTTTAGATTGAGGCGCTAGATGGCGTTCTATCGAGAAATGTCTTCGAAACGTCCGGGCAATACAGGATGATGAAAGTTTCGCGAACATTGCACCAATGGCTTCTATATAAACCGCGCTTTCTCCGCGTTTCATCACACAGAAGACACAACCGTGCCAAAAAGTATAAGTAAAAGTTCAATTATCCGAGAATGCTTCCCCTAAGATCTGTTGCTACACTTCGAGTGCCGATTGCCCTGTCCAGAGCTCACCACATCAGAAAGGTAACTTGAAAAGAATTCTTAATTTTAAGTTCAAGTTTTGTTACTGTGTGAAAACTTAATTTGATTAACTTGAACTAAAGATAAAGATTCGCCCACTATCCGGATGGAGTCCTTCCCGCTTCGACCCTTACTCGCAACTTCGGTCCGTGATTCGGGATATGGAACGAACCTTCGATCACCTTACCCGGGACATTGGCCATCCGTTCAGTGTAACCCGTGCTCTACCAGTCTTCTCGACACAGGCTCGGGATGGCTCTAATACTTACCGACTTAATATTGATCTTCACGATTTTAAGCCAGAAAATATCAAAGGTAACTCGGCTAATGTTTCAGTTTAAGTTGTTGATTATTCAAGTGTTAACCTCAATTGATTCGCAGTTAACCTAAATGGACGCGTGTTGCAAATTCAAGCCAAGATGGATCATACAGGAGAGGACGGCAGTCGGTTCGCTCAGGAAATCAGCCGAGAATATACGATTCCGGAAAAAGTCGATATTAATCATCTCAAATCGATACTAGATGGCAACGGCGTGCTCTGCATTGAAGCGCCTATTACTGTAGAGAACAAATCTCAGGAAATCCCAATCAATCGTTCGGCAAATGCTTAAGTACGTATAGTCAGTTTTGATCTCCCTAACATGTAGCGAAAAACTCATACCTCAAATAAACAGATTCTTGTATAACCTGATCTTGTTTGTCTCGGTTTACAGTATAGATTCATGTGTTAACGTGAATTACGTGTAACCATAAACATGACTTAACGCGCTGAGATTGTTGGAACATAGCCAGAAGTTGTAGTTTTGTAACTCTTATCGTGCCCATGGTGTTCAGTCGCAGATAAGCGATGGCACATAAAACAAGTTGCAACGGACTTGGCTACGTTGAAATTTGAAAGACGCCAGGCTAGTGCTATTGCTAGAAAAATGAGTACCACAGCAAAGCTGCTCTTAAGTTCAATTACACTAGCAAACTTTGTGGCTTCAATTAATTCAGTTTACTTGGGAGTTCCTCACAAAACCAAAGAATACGCCATTCCTTACACGTGAGAATTTCAGCTGAAAGTTAAGCTTACTTTTCAGTTTTGTGTTGCATAGTACTAGACTGAAAATTCTTAAGACTTAGCAACATCTTTTATGATTAATTATAATTTCAAATGGATATTAACTCAGGTTAAACGTATGATTTGATTTCCACAAAAATAATCAATTTTAGTAACGGCTGTTGTTAACTAAGTTCGTAATTAACAGGCTCTTCTTGACTAAACAGTAAAAGACGATCTTGATTTTTCTTGATTCTCGTGCAGCCTGGATACTTCAAAGCAAATCTATCTGTGCCAGATTGGACGTCGCGGTCCGTGTACAAAAGACCAAAAATTCGCCCTGTTCAATGACTCACTTCCGTACGTACCACGCTGTGAAGATCTAGGGAAAAGCTGCGAAGCATCTCACCGGCTACCAGGTGGACATGACCATTGCATCGCTGCAGCGAAGTATACGGCTGCCAAAGGTTCAAAACAGACTTAAGTACAGTCTAGATCACAAAATAGGGTTCTTGCAGGGCGGAAAGTTTGCTTGCTTATTACTCCCCTAGTTTCAAAGATATGGCAGCCCAATGTAGAACTAGTATGACTTAATAGAGTGGTAAAGTTTCGTTTTAATCGGTTGCTTAGTTTGGTAGAATCTACAGTAATTTGGACCCATGGACTGCACAGGGATTTGTGTATGGGCACGCTCTAGACACCCTTGCAAGGGCTATCCTGCAAGCTATCGCTTCCATTCATCAACGAGGAAATGCTACTCGGCTGGGACCCCGCGAACCTCTTCGTACAACAGGAGCAAGAAGTAAACCAACCTCTATCTTGACCACTGTACGGTTATATTAAAAAAGAGCGCGCCATCTATTAGCACTAATTCTTGCTAGTTACATTCTGTTATATATAATTAGTAATAGTATAGCTAGACCCCCTATTATTATATTCACTTAAATTCAATCAGTCTTCAATTTCTACTGATTTTTTTTTCCAAGATTAGATGAAGATCCTTGTGTCAGTAAGACACAGCAGTTCTCGGCTACCAGTAAAAGTCGCGGCGAGTGTCAGTGCACTGAAAACCGGCAAGTCTACTGGCCGAAGGATAGAAAGTGCTACACAGTCAACACACAGGTTATGAACCGAAAACGCCATCTTCGTTCATAGAGTTATAGTTATGCACAACGTTAGAAAGTGTTTCTGGCTTTGAATTTGCCCTGCGGCTATATATCAATATGCATGATCCTGAATACCACCCGCAGGGCAAAACCAAAGTTTACGATTTCATTACTATGTTCCAATCTAGCTCGCTTTGGGAAAAAACTGCTGAATCCATTATCAGCAGATACAAGTCAGTATGAATTGTAGTAATGGTACACTGATAGTTTACTAGCTCCGATTTTGCCCTGCGGCTATAAGACAACTGCAATCAGTCCGTTATTCATCCATAACTTTTGGATTTAGCTTTTACACTGTATGTCTAACGAATAATGCTTAAATGTAATTAGATCAAGATAAATCGATTGCATATTCATTTAAAATCAAATAGGGTCCCTGTGCTAACGGTCACTGGCTAGTGAGTTTCCGTGGAGGAAAAGCACGCTGTTTGAAAACTAGCTGTCCAACGGATGGTTCACACGTCGTCTACGAGGATAGTAACACAGGATCGAGAACGTGTCACAAACTTTTCACGACGGGCCCGTGCAAGAGTAATGAGTTTGTTTATCAAGACGAAGGCAACTCGGGCAAACTTGCCTGTCTGGGGAAACCAGACGGGACAAGAGTAATAGCCCATGCACCAAAACGCACGTGTCCAAGGGGAAGTGTACTGTCAAGAGAAGGAATCTGCAAGAGAACTTTCGGAGTGTTTCGAATCAGAACGATCTTTTAGCAATGCTGCTAATCACTTGTATTTGGTGATGTAACTTTCCGGACATGTCGATTACAAGCAAACGTCTGTAATAAACGCTTGAAACACGATACAGAAAATGTCCCGTTAACTTTAACTAAACTAGGATTGGACGTAATTTATTAACTATGGAGAATGTAGGTCATCGTCAATAACTAATAGGTAATGATACTGAATATAGTTCAGTTACGTCAGTGTTTTAATTAGTCTGGCGAATTCAATATACGCAACATACGTATTATTGCTAGGCCTTATATAGTATTGACTGCTCTGTTACATTTGACTTAAACTAATTATATATTTAGATTTGATATTAATCATTTACTCAATTTGTTTATCTTCAGATGCATTGCATTAAAAGGCATATCAGGAATAATTCAACTATTCGCCCTTTTTGTTATACTGTATTGATAACTTACTTCATTCATACTTAATTCCCCTAGTAAGTAAATCGATCGTTGTAACATTACTAACGATTTTATTTCTTTTAATTTTAGCACTTGTTATCATTTGCGTCGATTTTACTTGTTTAATTGCACTTCATATCAAAATTCACGTTAACTTAAGCACTTTATGCCATTTGTATGACACGTTGTAGTATTTAACGTTTCATTGATTCACGAATCTTTCGTTCGGAAACTCTTAACCATTCATAGGGATACCGTTACTCTATCGCTGTCCACGAAAAACGGACCAAAATCACAATAACAACAAAGACAATGCGCAGTTGTGTGTTTTTGAATCAATCTGGAAAACGTTAGCGTCTATTTCGTACGCTAAAGTGAAACCGAGCTTGAAGATCAACGAACGCGCCTCCGTTGTCTTCTCAAAACAAATGAAGACAAAACCCGACCCGACAATTACAGAGCAACTTTCAACTGTTTCTCGTTCTGGACCTGTGCAGGGGTAACTCGTCGTAACGGTACCTGACAACGGGTATAAAAAGGTAAAAGATTCAGTTTGCAGCGTGTAGATTCCCTTCAAGATGCCCACGATCAACATGGATACGAAAAGGCCAACTTTGAAATTCGTACTGATACTCTCCAGCTTGTTTGTATTAGCTCGTGGGCAAGGCACATTAGCGGGGTTGGAGAATCATGGTACCTACGATATAAGCGACGCGTGGAAACAACTCAATACGTACAGTGCTTTAGGTAAATCAAATATCATTAGGTGCTTCTTTCAGTATAAAGTTTAATTGTGCTTTAATCCGAATTCCATGATATCTAATGCGATTTACATTCTGGCATTTTAATTTAGAGCGTGCTGGAGAGTCGCAAACCGAGAAGCCACCCACTTCGACGTATTACGCATCGAGTCGTAAGTAAAACACTCTTTAGTACTGTAATCAACAATAACAATTAGCATTGAGATTAGCATGACATTTTAATAGCAAATGTAAGGAAGAATCAAAGCTGGCGGTTTTGCATGTTAGGAATTCAGGTTCTACTTTTTGATTAAGACAATTGCCTCTTTAGGAGCAAGTAAAAAAAGTGTCGATGTTTACGATACCTACGCCAGTGCGTCCAGCTACGGTGGAGGAGGAGGAGGCTACGGTGGAGGAGGCCACGGCGGAGGTGGTTATGGTCACGGTGGAGGAGGATACGGACACGGTGGCGGACATAATGGAGGGTACGTTTTACACATAACTAGTATTCCCTTAGCTTTCTATGCATCGCTAGTTATGACTGATAGCTTTTGGACTAATGTTATAATCTTAATTGATTAATTATTTATTGTACATATAGTTATATATATCTTTCCCTAAGACTGATATTTAACTTAAGGTCAGAATCCTTATATTTAAAATATATTGATAGGTTGTAAGTTCTATATCTTGTTGTGACAAGTAAGATGTACATGTTGGGTTAATTCTAGGTACTCGTTGAATAAGTCAGCAGTGGCTCTCTTAGGTTTCCTCTACCTTCTCAATTTGATTCAGGTAAACTATTTCAAACCTCTTTTATAATCATGCTTTACTTTTATTTCAGGCACGGCAAGGGCGGCACTAACGCAGTAGCACTGTTGGGTCTTCTGCTTTTACTTAACCTTCTGCGAGTTCGTATTCCAGTTGCATTTTTTCCTCTTTTCTTTTTTAAACAACAATTTGGAATCCTTTTTAAAAAATTGATTAACAGAGCAAAGTGTAAAATATCTTTCGTCCTTAGGATATCATTCAGCAGACCAGCACAGCATCGACGGGAAGAAAACGCCGAGACCCTGTCTCGGTCGTCGAGGAGCTGATGTCGAAAGCGGGCGTCGGCAATGGGGCTCAAGTGATAGCGTATGATTTAGCTGCCACCATATTGCCTCTAATGGTATGTATGCCTTTAGAAAAATAGGTGGTCTTTTGGCTACTTTGGACTTTACCTTATCTTTATCTTAAGAGTTGAGTCGCCTTTTACACAGGCTTATTTATCTCGACTGTCTAACCTAATTTCCTATTCTCTACTTTTGCCAGGCTGATTTTGCAGAAATCAACGATGCCAAAGAAACCGAGATAAACTGCATCGAGTACAAAATTTGCTCAGCTAATCAGCTCCTCGTTTCGAAATACGGACAAATTGGAAGGGTGATGGCCCAGTTGACAACGTAAGCTATTCATATCAGGTCGCTAATTTCAATCATCTAGTATTCGTGTTCCATTCATATATAGGGATTCACTGTTGGACCACTTTGATTTTGGCACGTCAGACAAGAGGTTTCAGTTCTCCCAAGCGGCGAAATATGGTAGAAATCAAGATGATTGCTACTCACATTATTCAACCTGCAAACTTTGAAAATTGTATCTGCTTGACCCGTTAATGTAACCTTATAAATGATTGCGTATAATACAAGTTTTTGAACACAAAGGTATACTCTGCATCTGAAGCTTTGTTGTCAAGACCGCTATCTCGTGGCGTTCAAGTGACGCGTAGTATGGATCTATCTTAAAAGAGAATCTACCGGCTGTGTGTAGTGACCAATGATGATTACCTCTCAGTAGGTCAACAAAAATGGACGGCAAACAAAAGTCGTCTCGGTGCAAAGAAGATGTACAATTCAATCGGCCTTTAATTCCGCTGAAAATCGCCATCTTTCTCTATTATGGAGGTATTCTAACATGATTATATTTTTACGTTTGCACTTTACCAATATCGCTTACTGAATGTAGGTTGGTCCTTGTTTTTCCCTTATCTCACATTGCACATGGTCCAAGTGGGACTCTCAATTGATGATATCGCGATTATATACGCTGTATTGCCGTTCGTCACTTGCTTGGGACCACCGATTGCAGGTTAGTTTGCGTATTTGCAATTATAAGTTGTAATTTTGCATATCTGTTGCAAAGGTTTTGTTGCTGATAAATTCGGAAAGTACAAACTTGTGCTGATTGTTGCTGTTGTCATGGCGGCGGCGCTTCACAC
>JAIQCU010000147.1:22500-83683 GCA_022114935.1 Leptestheria dahalacensis
GATTAAGAGCAAGAATTATGAAACCAAGGGAACAAGGCAGCTTTTGAATGGGCGTCAAATCCACCTGTGGCCCGAACTAGAGATTTCAACTAACCGCCGCTAGATGGCGGAGGCCAATGACAAGTGTAGGACAAGCAGACGTACCCGTTGGCGTCGCATTCTTTTCGATACAGTACAAACATTTGTGCGTATTAGTCTGCAATACCATATTTCTCTGTCTTTTACCTGTCGAAAATGGACACAAGTAAAACGGTTGACAGCTGGTCCGGAAAGTCCGCTCCTTACATACAAGGATCTAACCCATTACAGCACTTGGACTAAATGGGCATGTCGTTGAAATTAGGTCAAGTTTTTATTAAGCCACTATACTTTAAAAGCTATTCTTGTAAAACGAGCATGCAAGTTGTAAAGGACATGTCATTTATGCGACAATCAAGCTTCCTATGAGTGTAATTGTACTCGTGAGGAGCATGTTGCGGAGTGTGTTTTTCGAGACGCCCCACCGCAGCAGCCGCAGGGTGCTGTAGACCGCAGAACGCAGATATGTTCCTCATCACAGTAAACCTTCCTATGGCCTAGGGTGCTGTTATTTCTGATCATGTGCTTGGCTGTACTTGGCCAGAGATTCTAGTTTTCTGTGATACTAGCCCGAGGCAGCCGCCTGCGATGCAAGGCACACCGTTTTGACTGTTGTCTTAATTAACGTGCACTGCACACGACCGAGTGTTTAAACGGATATGCTTAAACCTTTGTGGTCAAATCTGTGTCTCACGTGTTCTGCTACGATGCTGCACGGGGACCTAATATGGTGACGGCTGCATAAATTCGATACTTGACAGTTAATACCATTAAGTTTAACACATCTAGTTGTCGTATGACCTGAACGTGCTTTATTCAGACTAGCAAAAACAAATCCCGCTGATCTCGTCGTTTACCAGAGACGGGCATCTGTCAACCGTAGATATCTCTTCTGAAAATCTTATTTAAATGGCCATTTTGTGAATGTAGTAATTCACTGACCACCTATTCCTTTACGCGTGACAATCTGAAAAAATTCCATCGATGGACGAATCCCGCCGAACTGTCGATAGTGTGCAGCCAAAGCCATCTAGCGGCAGGGAGGCGGAAACTCTATTGTTAGTACGGATGGGTCCAATCCCATTAGGGGAGAGGTTCCCTTCTCGTGGTTTCAAAGCTCTTGAAACCATGCGAGCAAGATTAGAGATTAGGGAATTTCACACATGAACTGAATACTATAACTTGATGGCTGTCCTGTCAATCGTACATTTGGGTTTGAAAAATGTAATACGAACATTAATTCTTTTTTGTTTAATAAAGGATGAGCAAAATGAGAGTTCGGAAAAGAAGTCCGCCAAGGACGCCCTCTTACTTTGGTGCCAGAGGAAAACTGCCGGTTATCCAGCGGTTAGGATCAACGATTTCTCAGGTTTGATGTTTCATACACAGATCAGCGAACCTGCTGTTCAACGGTTCTGGTTGAAAAATAGGTTCCTGGAGAAACGGCATGGGTTTCAACGCTTTGATCCATTCTCATCGTCCCGATTTGATCGACTACAACTCGCTGGACCCTCGCAACCATGCGGCCAATATGAAAAACGCCTTCGATGTCGCCTATCGCGAACTGGGCATCTTCCCCCTCTTGGAACCCGAGGATATGGATGTGCCTCGCCCCGATGAAAAGTCCGTCATCACTTACGTGGCCTCGTACTATCACACCTTCGCTAAAATGAAGACTGAAATGAAAGGAGGAAGAAGGATTGCCAAAGTAATATTAACTTTTAATGATCCTAAATCACTTGTATATGTAACTAAAATGTACTTCCGTTGGGGACACTAGATTGTCGGTCAAATCGTGGAAGCGGAGAAATTGAAGGATAACTACAGCCGCATGACTTCCGACCTGATGCAGTGGATTCAGCTCAAAGTGAAGGAACTTGACGACAGGCACTTTCCCAACTCGATGGAAGGCATCCAAGGCGAATTCCTCAAGTTTAAACAATACCGGACTGTCGAAAAACCGCCAAAGTATAAACTTAGAATTACCATCTGAAACAATATTTGTTAAATTAACCAATCGAAGACCGAGTTAAATACTATGTTTGACCCTCTAATTACAGTTTCATATAAACTCTGAAGTAATTAAATAGACACCCACACAATTCTCTTCGAAACAGGTACAAGGAAAGAAGCGAGATTGAAGCTTTGTTCTTCTCCGTGAACGCTCAGCTAGCCAGTTTGCGACAGCCCAGTTTCCTGCCACCAGAGGGACTCAACGTGCACGACCTGCAGAAAGCCTGGGACAGTCTGGAGTATGCTGAACATCAGAGAGAGGTGGCGCTGCGCGAAGAAATCCTGCGCCAGGAACGACTGGAACAACTGGCCTACAAGTTTTCCAAAAAAGTTAGTCAATTGGCAATTTTTTCAAACATAAAATCCCTGAACAAATTACTATGAAATAATACTGTAATCAACTTAACCTATACCAGAATGCTCACTTTAAAAATTCGTATCGAAATGCCATAAATATAATCAGTTACAATATATTGTGTCAATATGATGACTTAATTATGACATTAGTATGAAATACTGTAATTTGTTGGAATGCATCGTGATATAACTTGGTATGTTGTTTATATTTCGTTATTTGTTTTAGAGCGTTCTTCGTGAGGGCTACCTGAAAGAGATGATTCAAGTTTTGTCGGACCCTCGTTACGGTAGCAACATGAACCAGGTTGAGGCCACGGTCAAAAAGCACGAAGCTGTCAGCGTTGACATTCTCTCAAGGGTAAGTATACGTCTGGGGCGAAACGAAAGGTTTTTAAATGGCGGGGAAATGTTATAATTGATTAAACTTTACGATTTTATTTTGGTTAAACTAACCAACCGATTTGATTGAAGGTTGGCAGATGTATTAGTTATCAGTAGTCCTACATTCGACATTTTTTGGGCTATCCTACATTGAAAAGTTCCAAAATGATGAGCAATCAACTTCTCCCCAGCACATTATTTTTTTGAATTTTTTTACTATAGACCTGTACAGCTAAAAAGTCAGTAGTCATGGTGTTCTGACAGTAAATGAACTTAATTCCTGTTCACCAGCGTGAGAGGTTCCACGATCTATCTGCAATGGCATCCGAACTGGAACGGGATGACTACCACGGTAAAGAGCAGATCAAGAAACGTGAGAAAGAGATCCTAGCCAACTGGAATCACCTACTGGATCTTATGGAGAAGCAGAGAGCCGCGCTGGAAGCTGCAAGTCAGATCATGGCGCTCAAACGCGAGCTCAACATATTGGCTGCCACCGTTGCAGATCTGGAGGTTCGTATTAGCCTATAGGAAATACCATTGTTAAGATCTCTTTTATGACTGAAAACCGTCGTGATTTGTAGGAGGTTTTCAACTCGAATGAGATTGGTCCGCACCTGCTCGCAGCAGAGGAAATCCAGCAGCAGCACAGCGTGCTGGAATCGCAGTTAGCCGCCCTGGGAGACGCCATCAAAAAGTTGAACAGACAGGCTCAGCAGCTGGAAGGCTCCGGAAGCCCTGCGGCTAAGCGGGAAGCTGAGGATTTGAAAGAAAAAGTCGCCAAACTTGCTGCCGACTATGACAAGTGCGTCTTTTTTTTAGTTTGTATCCAAGTTATTCAATTAATGTACCAAGTTAATTAAGAATTCATTATTTTCATTGTTGTAAAGTGTCATTAATAACATGTTGTCGATTTTTACGGGATTATTTATGTTTCCAAAGGGTGAAAGACAAAGCTAAGGAACGACGAGCTCATTTGGACGACGCCAAAGTTGTTTTCCAGCTGCTGGAGGATTACGAAGACGAAGAAGCCTGGCTCGTGGAGAAACAGCGCATCTGTCAAGCTGCGGTGACGGCTAAGGACCTTCGTGCTGTCGTCAGTCTGCAGCAGAAACACAAGGTACTAATAAGTATACATCTATGTATCCATTATGCAATACAATGTAATGATACCGACATATATAGTTGTATGTATACTTAATCTTAATATAATCGTGCTATAAATATCTATATATGATACTATTAAAGAGAGATGGTAATCACGAATATATCCAAATCATTGTATTTAAATTATCTTTGAATTACGTTTTAATTTTCGAGATAGTTAACAAAGTGAAATCAATAATGACCTGTCCTTTTCATTAGAACTTTTGTATATTTAATTGTTTTAGTATAATTATAACTAACACTATACAGTACAGTACATGAGTAGGAATTGATGGATTGAATTGAAATGATTTCAGGCGCTGGAAGATGAAATCAAGGCGCGTTGGCCCAAAGTCCAGAAGCTGATTGAATCCAGCCGCGAAGTCGCCGATGCCCGAAACCCGCAGACCAAGGACATTGCAGTCAAGGTCGAGAGTCTGGAACAGAACTGGGCCAAGCTGAGAGAAGTTGTCGGCCAGAGAAAGACGCAGTTGGAACAGGCAGCTGAAGCCTATCAGGTTCAATTTCTAAAATAAAATTGCTTCCTTTTATTTCGGTAAATTAATCATAATGATTTAACTAATTGTACGAAAATGATTTATTTGAATTATAACAGTTTTATGCGGACGCCAATGAAGCCGAGTCCTGGCTACGTGAAAAGCTCCCCTTGGTCAAATCTTCCGATCACGGACAGGATGTTCCAGGAGCCCAAGCCCTTCTGGCAAGACACCGGGACCTCGCCGGTCAGATCAAAGCCTATGAAGGAGACATTCAGAGCCTTAATTCACAGGCGGATAAGCTGATCTACAGCGGAGAACTACCGCTAATGGTTTGTAGAAACACGATCCCGAGATCTGTGTCATTCAATTAGTAATCTTAAGCGTGCACTAGCTTTTCTTCCTTAATAAGGACCATATGTTAACGCTTGCGATAGGATTTCTAATTCAGTTGACTCATTGAGGTTGATCCGTACATCAAAGTATCTTACAGGGAGTTCAACTTGTAGGGTTTACATTTTCAATCTATTTGTATGAAAAGATGGCGGAACCGTCGTTTGTGTCGCTGGATAACGACGACGACTGGATAGAAGAGCTGCGTACCGTGCCGGAAGAAGTAGAAGAAGCAGTACCCGTTGAAAGGACCGAGTACCGCATCGTCACCGAGGAACGACTGATGCCGCAAGTGAAGGCTCTCTATGCCTTTGAACGAGAAGGGATGAAGATGGCCAAAGGAGAAGTACGATGCCTGAAACCTGACAATCTTATTTCATGATTATCAGACAGACATTACTAATTTCGTTAAACTTAAATGTTATTTACACTTTTTTAGATAGCGGTATCATTAATTAAAATTGTATAGTCGTCTGTCTGTAATATTGTCTTATATTACGTCATATTGATTGTTGTTTAATGCTATGCAGGTCTTTTTCCTCTTGCATAAAACCAACGATGACTGGTGGCACGTGCGCAACGGTGACGGTCAGGAGGGCTTCGTTCCCGGCAACTACGTCAAGGAGATCGAAGGAAAGATGGTTCCCGTCCAGGTGAAGAGACCCTACACCGTCAAGGATGTCAAGAAAGTGAAGAAGGTCAAAATGGTGGAGAAAAAAGTCAAAGTGAGGAAACCGAAACCGGCTTCACGACCTGCATGTAATTACCGCAATCGATCTCTTAACTTTTTTTTAAAAAAATAATTCATAAATGATGGTTATGTCAGTGAAACGAGCTGCTCCGAAAACTACGGCGCCAGAAATGGAATCCATTGAGAAACGCAAAAAGAGTATCAACGACACCTACGACGATTTGGTCAATCTGTCAGCTGTAAGTCTCTATAATCACTTAATATTACTAATCCAATCGTATAATATTGTTTTATGATTTTAAATTTATCGACAAGAAACGCCAAGCTGCCTTGGAAGACGCCATACGTCTATTCGCTTTCCACGCCGACTGTGACGACTTTGAGAAATGGCTTTTGGAGAAAGAGAAGCTCTTGAAGGCTGACTATCGTGCGGATGGAGTTGAAGCGGCTAAACGCAAGTTCGAGGTAAAATTCAAGCTCCCCGGATTCTAAAAATCTGAACGGAACGCGGAAATATTTTCTCATCAAGATTTGCTTGTGTATACAGTTGATTAAAGCTTAACCTGAGGTAAATTAACTTAACTAGTATTTGATTCAAAATTTGAATTGGCACTGAAATGTATGAATTAGTAATTGAGCTGATAATTTTATCGATTGTATTTCACAGGACATAGTTACGGACCTGTCCGCTAGCCGCAGTCGCCTGGATGAAATCGACCGTCGCGCTGAAGAGCTGCTGAAAAGCTCGACCGCACCTAGCGTCATCAAAAACCGGCAGCAGCAGATTCACTCCATCTGGGATCGCTTGTTGAAACTGCGCCAATCGAAGGAGCGCAGTTTGCAAGGAGCTTTCAGGTGCATACCATTAACTAATATCGATTAACAGATTGAATTAGCAATCATCTACTTTACTACAGAGCGTAATTAAATTATAAATATTATAATAACCCTAACTAATGTTTACGAATTAAAAGTATTGGTATATTTCATTATTATCGTTGATATTAAGTCGACTGTGAAAGAATATCTCAATTATGTTATTAACCAATGAAATTATTAACCTGCTATTGAATCTTTATTTGCAAATTATCAAGTTGATGGTTATTGCCATATAATTCAAATTGGTAATTAAACAGTTATCTGTAAATGGCATTAATTTAATTGTACGGCTAGTGTCGATTTGTTCCATCGTACCTGCGACGAGGCCAAGGACTGGATGAACGAGAAAATGACCAAACTGGACACGGATGAACTGGGCCGCGATCTTGGAACTGTCCAGGCTCTCCAGCGTAAACATCAAGGCCTGGAAAGAGAACTGGCTCCGCTCCAGGAGAAAATCAACAAGATCAACCACCTCGCAACTTCGTAATTAACTTGATTTCAATTAAGTACAAGTTGCCGTAGCTTATTCGACCAAGATTAAAAGGACAAGTGTAATTCAAAAAAGTAAAAATTACCGATAACTTGGAATGGAATATTGAAAATTGATAAAGCGCCTGGAAAAAAAAATTAACAGTTTCGGATATTTAATGAATTGAAGATGTCGAGCGATGTTCCAGGTTGTTCCAGTAATCAATTTTTTTTAATGAATTCAATCAATTATCTGTTATGTAACAGGGTCACGGGTACTTATCCGGAAGAAAAACGCGCCGTCACTGCACGCCAGGCGGAAATCCAGCAACTGTGGGATCAAGTCAAGGTTTTTAAACAATACCTACACTAATCAAACTTAAAGTTAAATGGTTTACAATGTAATTTTTGCCCTTAGAAAAAAGCTGCGGATCGCCGGTCCCGCCTGGAACAAGCCGTTGGTCAGCAGCTTCTCAACAAGCAGGCCAAGAATATGGTTAGAAATGATAAATTTCTTAAACAATTATATTTGAGGCTAATTAATGTTTAACGTCTAGATCGAGTGGATCGACGACGCTAAAGAGCAGCTAAACAACGATGAAGCAGCGCGGGATGTAGCCACGGCAGAGAAATTGCTCAAGAAGCATCAAGATTTGGCCGAAGAAATGAAGGCTCACGAAGAAGAGTAATCATAAAAGTTAAGACGAGTTTAAGTACATGTATTGAAAGTTAATTACCTTTAAAGACTGGAAGGACTGATTAACCTAGCCTCGAAGCTGCCGCAGACCAAAGAAGTTCGAGAGAAGGTTAGCCAGCTGGATAAGGAACTGGACGCGCTGCAGAGGGCGTGGCAGCAGAAGGAGGATTTTCTTCGCCAGTCGCTGGATTTGCAGTACTTCAATAGGGAAGCAGATCAGATTGATGCGGCGACTTCGGCTCAAGAAGCTTTTCTGGATTTCCAGGATCTTGGGGTGTCGATTTTATCAAAATTTCTATTAGCAGTAGTATTCCAGCAAAGGCTATTAGTACTAGTATTACTAATACTGCTGTTGCTACCAACATAACGACTAGTGCTTACTATACTACTGCAGTTGTTTAAAAATTAATAATACGACTACTATTACTATTAATACTATTATTGATTCTGCTACTACTATTACTGCTATTTCTACTACGACTGCTATAGTGCTACTACTA
The DNA here is from genome assembly GCA_022114935.1 of Leptestheria dahalacensis. Lineage (NCBI taxonomy): Eukaryota > Metazoa > Arthropoda > Branchiopoda > Diplostraca > Leptestheriidae > Leptestheria > Leptestheria dahalacensis. The sequence goes on from JAIQCU010000147.1 coordinate 30,604, forward strand.
CTACACTGCTGCTACTACTACTATACTGCTAATACTACTACAATGCTAATGTCACTACCAATATTACTACTAGTACTACTATTACCACTACTATTGCTACAATTACTACTGTTTACTATCACTATTACTAATTCTACTACTACTATTACTACTGTTACTACAACTACTATACTACTACTACCACTACTACTACTACTACTACTACTACTGGTACTACTGTACTGCTACTACTACTACTATACTGCTACTATACTGCTACTACTACTGCTACTACTACTGCTACTACTACTATATTGCTACTACCATTACTACACTGCTGCTACTACCACTATAATGCTAATACTAGTAAAATGCTACTTGCTACTACCAATATTACTAATAGTAATACTCTACTATTACTATTACTATTATTACTACTACTATTATTATTAATGCTGTTTCTAATTCTACCACTCCTGCTTTTATAACTGATACTGCTGCTATTACTGTTGATTGTAGCATTGATGAATATTATTACTACTATTTCTACTACCTCTGTCACCACCACTACCGATTTTGCAACTACTATGTTTCTACTGTTATTACTATTTTTATTATTACGAATTCTAGTACTACTCGAATTAATAATCCTACTAATGGCATCAACAACGATAACAGGGCAATCATAATAACACTTTGGCCAATCATTGGTTAAAATATATGAAGCTGCATTTAACTCGTGTTTAATTATATCCACATATTATGTACATTACAGACAAGTTTGGACGACATCGAATCACTACAGAAGCGGCACGACGACTTTGAGAATACCCTGGCGGCTCAAGATGATCGACTGAAGAGTTTCGCCGACACGGCTGATAAGCTGGTCAACGCCGGACACTACGACAGTGCTTAGTAAGCTTTGTTTTCCATTGGTCGCTGCTTATATATTAATTAATTAATGAAGTTAACTTAAATACATAAGTAATTCGCAGTATTTTTAATACTCTATAGTATAAAAGTTAATTACTGACAATATCTTACATTTTGATTCAATATATAATTAATATTAAGAAAAAGCAGTTGTGTAATACTGTTTAGTTTGAATAATTAGCAAATACCGAGTGTTAAATTAAAACACGATCAACAATTTAAAATTAAATTCACTGCTTGTAATAGACTGCAAATAAAAATGGTACAAAATGAGATAACCACTTTTTTTGAATATCATTCAAACCTCAATGAATACAATTTTGGGTGTGCAGTATCAAAGGCCGCTGCGACGATGTTGTCAAGCGCCGGGTGGGAGTCAAAGGACAGGCTATTCAGCGCAAACTCAACCTGGACGAATCGCGCAAGTTCCACGAATTCGCTGCTGCTGTCGGTGATTTGCGCGCCTGGATTGGCGACAAGCGGAAACAGGCCCAGGACGAAACCTACCGCGACTTGAATAACCTCAAGCGTAAAATACAGAAACACGAGGCGTTCGAGAGGGAATTGCGTTCCAATGAAGGTCGTTTACGATCTCTGAACAAGGTGAGTTCAGCATTACAATACACTTGGCAAGATGTCTTGTAAAACAGTCGTTCATCCAACAGAGTGGACAAAACCTGATATCCAAGAAACACTACCGCAGTGACGATGTCACCGGACTGCTGGAGGCCCTCAACGCGGATTGGGCGGAGTTACTGAACATATCGCAAGACAAGGGGCGGAAACTGCGTCAAGCCGAGGCCCAATACGCGTACAACAAAACCCTCGAAGAGGCCAAGTCTAAACTCGACGAACTGGATGGAGAGGTGAAAGAAAAGGCCAAACCGGATGATCTGCGAAGGTGTGAAGTGAATTTGAATTTAACTCCGGCAAATTGTACAACTTGTGTTAATGTTAAACTATAGTTGCCGCGACATGTTGAAGCAGCAGCAGACGCTGGAAGGCGAGGTAGCAATGTGGAAGGAGAAAATCAAGCTGCTGACCCAAAAGGGAGAAGAAATGGCACATGACGACCACTTTGACGCGGATACCATCCTGAAACAAGGAGAAGCTTATCGTAACAGACTGGCGGAACTGAATGGTAATTAAACTATCAAATTTAGCAAGTATTCTATCATAATTACCCAGTTAGAGAACCATCACGAGAATGTCGGGTAAAATCACGGTACGTTATGACAATATGATGATTTTATTATGACATTATTTTGATATAATGTGTTTCGTGATTTTTTCCCCTAACGTAATATCATAGGTTGAATTCCTTAACTTAATATGTTTACATTTATTTTGTTTCAATTAAGATCCGCTGACGGAGCGCCGTAAGAAGCTCGACGAATCGGTCCGCTTCCACACGTTCAACTTCGATGTGGATGCGGAATTGCAGTGGATCCGTGAGAGGTTACCGGCTGCCCAGTCGGAGACGCTGGGACAAGACCTGCACAGCGCCCTAACCCTGGACAAGAAACACAAGAAACTCGAAGCGGAACTTGTTGGACATCAGCCCGGCATCGACAATGCCCTGGCTACCGGTCAGAGTTTGATTGAACTACGACACCCTGAAAGAGAACTGGTAATCCTGCATATGAGAAAACAGTAATCGTAATAATTGTAACAATCACAATAATAATAATAATAATATATATTAATAAAAGTAGTTCTCCTCGGAGAAGGACCGTTTTCTGACGTCCAAAACCGGTCCCAATTGATAAAACAATTTCCAACAAATCGCAGAATCATCGCAAAACATTTTCAGCCACTTTACATGTAAACTTGAAGAAAAAAAACACAACAGATTTCACGATATCTCTTTGCGAAAATCACTAGCTTTTCTAAAAATATAATTATATTTAATCTGTAAAAGCAATAATATATCGAAGTATTGAAAAGTATATCTGCTTATAATAACAGATAATTTGAAAATCAATCTGAAATAATTTTTCGTGTTTCGTTAAAAGATCAAGAAGCGCTGCTCCGATTTGCGCCAATTATGGGAGAGTTTGAGAGAAGCCACGTTGCAGCGTCGCAAGAAGCTGGATCTGTCGCTGAAAGCCCAGCAGTTCTTCTCCGAAGCTGCTGAAATCGAAAGCTGGATGAATGAGAAATCCGAACTGCTCGGCTCGCCCGATGTTGGAAAGGATGAAGATGCTGCTGTCAAGCTGCTCACCAAGCATAAGGTATAATCAGTACTGCGATCACTCAGCGCAGGAAATAAAAGCGTGTTGCATATGGACTCGTTTAGCTTTTTTGTTCAGTACAGTTCAGTGTGTACATCTTAAAACTGAATTTGAAGACTTGATTGTAATTAGGCCCTTGAACTGGAAATCGATACGTACAATGGGCTGATCAACGAGATGGGCAACAAGGCGCAAGGGATGATCAGCGGCAATCATCCGGATGGTAAACTCATCGGTCAGAAGCAACAGGTGCTGCAGCAGGGGATCAAGAAGCTGCAGAAGTTGGCCTCGCAGCGTAGGAAGTTACTCATGGATAGCATTCACCGGTATACTGTCCATGCTTTGCTTAATCGTTGTTTAATTTGAATGGGATTTAGTAGACTGTGTTATATTTAACCGAATATCGGTAATCAGGCACGAGTATCTGCGCGAAGCTGACGCTTTCTTAGCCTGGACTGCGGAGCAGATGGCGACTGCCACTTCGGAAGACTTTGGACACGACTACGAACATCTACTTGTAATCTAGTCTACCTTACATTAACTTGTGCGATAGTATGTACACATTTCTGTTTGGGCGTTTCATGTAGATTTTGCAGAACAAGTTTGAGGATTTCAAGTACCGCGTGGATGCGGCGTCCGACAGGTTTTCGCAGCTGGAAGACATGGCCCGTCGGCTGGCCGATGACAGCGACTCGGATGATGACAAACCCAAGAAACAAGATCAAAATCGGTATCCTCGTTGTTTAGTTTCCATCTTATTTTATTTTGCTAATTGTATTTAATCACATTCTGTGTATTGTATTGAATGGTTATGTTAAGTTAATTCAATCGTATTAATATAGTACGCCGAAGAAAAAGGAAGAAATTGTCCAATCGATAAGCAAGCAACTATCGGAGAAGCATGAAACAGTCAGGTGATTGTTATTTCTGAAACTTTAAAAAAAATTCATTTCATTGAAATTACCTTCCGTGTCATTCGCGTTGTTTGGATCCCGGTTCAATTTGTGTTATTTATTGATTATTATATGTAAGTCGTGCCTGGAACAAGCTGCTGGAAGCAGCCGACACGCGCGACCAGCGCTTAGCTGCTGCTGGTGAGATCCACCGTTTCAATCGCGACGTCTCGGAAGCACTCTCTCGCATTCAGGAAAAGATGGCGGCTATTCCCGACGACCTCGGCCGTGACTTGAATGCCGTCCTCGGGCTGATCCGACGCCATGAAAATTCCGAGATGGATTTGATTGCACTGGAAGCTCAACTGCAGGTTCACTGATACTAACTACTTCACATCCAATTCATAATGGTCAACTTCGTCGTTATTTTTATCAATGAACATTAGCAGCTTTTAATAATTTAAATAATTCTAGAGGTAAATTCTATTATTCTTTATTCCTAGAAGCATGGTTAATTCATTTATCTACTATTGTCTAACCCTTGGTTACTACTAACTATCATAAGATAATGAATCGCTGTGTGAAATTAGTAGTTCGCATAGTTTATCACTGAACTGTCGGAAACTTGAGATTTGTTGTAAGTTTAACGTAGAATTGTAAAATTGGAATACACCAAGTAAGATTTAATTTAGGTGCTGGTCGACGACTCGACCCGCCTTCAAGCTGCTTACCCCGGCGGCAATGCGGAGCACATCAGCGAGCAGCAGCTGCTGGTCATTGAATCCTGGAACAGTCTGCAGGACCGCATGAAACAGCGCAAGGAGGAGCTGTACAAACACTGCGATCTGCACAGATTCTTGGCTCAAGTCCGCAGTTACCTCGACTGGTCGGCAGCCCTCGTTGTCCAGATGTCCGCCGAAGAGAAGGTCCACGACGTGAACGAAGCCAAGGATCTCTTGGCCGAGCACGCGAGGATCAAAGCGGAGACTGAGGCTAGAGAAGACGATTTTGCTTCGGCTGTGCGGAATGCGGAGACTATGATGAAGGAAGGACACACTGGGGCTCAAGTATTAACCTAACTGAAGCATTTAATTGTTCGTTTAATAAACTTAAATAAAACTATTGTATAATATAGATGCTCGTAAAATTACTTGTGAAAATTGACAAGTTGGTTAATTTGCTATCGATTTAACTTAATTATTTTTAACCTTATTAGGAAATTAAGGATCGTTTAAAGAGCCTCAACGACGGTCACGATAGGATTCACAAGGCCTGGCAGAGGAGGAAAGTGTTCGTGGAGCAACTGAACGACCTTCACCTGTTTTTGAGGGACGCCAAGCAGATTGATACCATCAGCAACACCCAGGAAGCCTCGCTCCTTGGGTCAGAAATCGGGGCTACCGCTGAAGAAATCGCCGCGCAAGTGAAGAAGCACGAGGCCTTTGAAAAGCTGGTCGCTGCTCAAGATGAAAGGGTTTCGCAGCTGAGGGACTGCGGCGACAAATTGGTCACCCTCAACCATCCGCAAAGCCAGGTATTTATACATCGAAAGTTTTAATTCTTAAATCCCATCAAAGTTTAATTCTAATTGGATTTTACCTTTTACCAAAAATTTGAAGATTTAATTAAATTAAATTTGATTTGCCCAGCATGTAATGCAACGGATCAAAGAAGTTACCGTCCGCCGCACCAAAGTCAAGGACCTGAGCAGCGCCAAACGCAACCGGCTTCGGGACGCGCTACTCTACGCCCAGTTCGTCAGCGAGATGGCCGAAGTAGAATCCTGGATCGACGACCGTCAGAAACAGTTGGACGCGGAGGCCAGCCGTGGTGAATTGACCTCGCTGGAAGACAAAGTGAAGCGACTGCAGAAGCATCAAGCCTTCCAGGTAAACCGACTTTGACCAATGAACAAACAGTCTCCTTATGCATACAATATTTATTAAGCAAACAAACAAACAAGCAAACAAACGAACAAGCAAACGAACAGAATAAAAGTTGGTAACGCAATCAATAATTCGAAGAGGATTAATTAGTTCTGACACAGTGCATTGATGAAATCAGTAATGAAACTGTTTTGAACAAAGGTCGTGAAAGATAGACGCTTAGATAGATAGGTAAATAGGAAGGTAGATGTAGATAGACAGGTAATTCAATATACATAGACAGACAATGAGACGGACTGTTAGGTAGATGGGTAGGTAGGCACGTAGGTACCTAGATAAAAAATTGAATTTTGATATTTGAATAGATCGATAGATGATAAAGTTATACATAGAGAGATATTTGGGTAGATAGATAGATAGATAGCTACATAGAAAGATAGATAGATAGACAGACAGGTAGATAGATAAATAAACAGATAGATAACTAGATAGATAGATACATAGATAGAGAGATAGTTAGATACATAGAATGATAGACAGACAGATAATAGATAGATGGATAGATAGATAGATAGATAGATAGATAGATAGATAGATAGATAGATAGATAGATAGATAGATAGATAGATAGATAAACAGATAGATAGATAGATAGATAGACAGATAGATAGATAAACAGATAGATAGATAGATAGACAGATAGACAGATCAATAGATGGTTAGACATTCAAATAGACAGATAGACAAATAGATTGATACATAGATAGGTAGACATACAGACAGACAGGTAGACAAATAGAAAGATAGACTGATATGTAGACAAATAGATAGACGGATCAATAGATAGATAAATAGAAAAACCAACAAAGCGAAGTTTGATAACCCAATAATTTGACGAGGATGTGTAGTTCTCGTGCACTCGTCAAACCCCCAACACAAGCCTTTTAAATCAATATCGCGAAAGATATAAACTAAGATGTTCAATTCTATGATAGGCTGAAATCATCGCCCATCAAGGATTAATCAACGACATCAAACAAAAAGGGGAAACACTAATCGCCAAACAACACGAAGCGTCCAACGCAATCCACAAGCAAGTGGAGAATCTTCAGAAACGCTGGGGCCAGCTTTTGGCCTCATCGGCGATGATCGGCAAGGGGCTGGAAGAAGCCCAGGACCTGCTGGAATTCAACCTGCAGCTGGAGAAGGCCGAAGCCTGGATACGAGAGAAGGAGGCCATGGTTCACCAGGGAGACATCGGCAAAGATTACGAACATTGCCAGGTAACCATGCGTTCCAGTCGTATTATCATTTAACTTTTGTCGTTCTTATTGATATTATCAGCTGTTGTTCATTCTCATTTCACTTTAACCCTTGTCATCATAAACATTATCAACTCGGAAAGCTGAAATTCGCCATTGTATGTAAAGGCACTTTTACGCAAACTGGACGATGTCTTTGACGAGTCGCGCATCGTCGGTATCAACAACCTAGCTGACAAGATCGTGCAGCAGGGTCGCAGCAACGATCGCCTGGTTCAACAACATCGCGATGCTCTCAATAGGCGCTGGAAAGACCTTCAGGGAGCTCTTAGTGAATACAAGTAAATCTGTCAAAACCTTGTATTGTTTAGATTAACGTATTGGAGATACATTGTATGTTAACATAACATTAGATTAACATGTGTACCTCTGAACCATGCACGAGGTATCGATGATAGCTTAAGAATTTCTGTTTTGAACCATAATTCTAGAATTCGGTATTTTAACCTCGGGTATTTGTCAAGTATCGGTAAGTTAATTATTAACTTATATAATGTTATTTACTTTTAATTGAAATAATATTTCATCTTAATGAACTGCTGAGTATCGATAGCAGCTTATAAACGCTGCATTCAACGTATTTGTTCAGAATTAAAATCGTTTGAATGATTTAAAGGCAAGACTTGGGTGCCGCTCTGGAGATCCACGCCTTCAACCGCGACGTCGACGATACCGTCGGCCGCATAGACGAGAAGATCGTCCTCTTAACCACAGACGACGCGGGCAAGGATCTAGGGCAGGTGGAAGCCCTGCAGCGGAAGCAGGAGGCCATCGAGCGCCAGTTGAGCGCCATAGAAGATAAGCTCAAGGAACATGACCGTAACGCGCAGGATCTGCTTCGCAATTACCCCGATATGACCGAACCCATTCAGAGCAAGTTGAACAAAGCCCAGGACAGGTGGAGAAAGCTGAAATCCCTGTCGAAAGCCCGCAGTGAAGCACTGGCCAGCGCCAATACCTTCCATAAGTTCATGGCTGAGCTTAAGGAACTGGAAAACTGGGTAGTGGATACCAAGATTAAAATGGAAGGTACATCTCTGTCGAGAATCAAGGAGGAAGCCGAGGCTGCCCTGGAACTGCATCAAGAACGCAAAGCTGAAATTGATGGGCGGCAGAATGCCTTTGCGGTTTGTTCGATGTTCATTATAGTTCAATACGATAGCTTGATATCGCTGCAGGAGTAAAACATGATAGTATCAATAAGCAAACAGGCAGGGTTTTTAGATACGTTGATACAGATGATAAAATGGTGATATATCAATTGCTTTTTGGTTTAATATACCGTAGCGTTATTGTGCCGATAAGCACCTTTAATATCGTAAATGATATCAATATCGATATTACAAAAACCTTAGTATATCGTTTCGTCGAGATCGGTATAGGTTACCTCCAATAAGGTTCTCCGATACACTGATATCGATGTTACTGAGCTTCGATATGTAGTATCGTAATCATAGCGATCGGGAAATCGGTATCGATGTATTGATATTGACAGAGTGTATCAGTTATATCGATATCATAAAATTGCGATACCGAACAACAACTCTGGAAGGAAGACTTTTAAATTATATATCGCCTTTTTAAAAACAAATAGCAAATTCTGCATAAACAATGGTTAAATGAGGATAATGAAACAGTCGATTGAATCTTGATTCTTCAACCCTTTTCTGTAATAGGATTTAAAGGAACACGGCAAACGGCTTGTGCAACAGAAACACCCTCGCAGGGATGAGATCATCGCCGGGTTGTCTCTCCTGGATGAACTCAAACGGAACGTGTCGACCTCGTGGGAAGACCGACGTCTTCTATTGACCCAGTGCCTCCAGCTGTGCCTCTTTGAGGAGCTCATTGATCAGGCGGAAGCCTGGATGGAACGGCAGGTACCAAATTCACCAAGCAGCTAGTACAATATGTTAAATTGATAATGATAATATAATATAAATATTACAAAGTAAAATACTCGTTAATTAATTGCCGGATGATCACAGGAGGCGTTCCTCAACAACGACGACTTGGGCGACTCGCTCAAAAGTGCCGAGCTGCTTCTCCGCAAGCAAGAATCCTTTGAAAAGACTCTGGGTTCCAAGTCCTCCAGAATGGAGGACGTTGAACGCAATGCTGCTGAGCTGCTGGCTGCTAAACATTACGATTCTGCGGGTATTCAAAAGCAGCTGGACACGGTTCTGGCTCGCAGGTAAAACATATTGCAGTGATCTCTGTTAAATAAAATTAAATGAATATTTAGGACTGAATGAATGGTCAATATAAATAATTAACATTTAAGTTAAATAATAATAAATTATAGATAGCAAACAGCAATTAACTATCATTCGTTAAGGAACATTACTTAAAATCAAATAACCTTTAAATTTTTGTCCTACAGGGATCGTCTTCACAAAGCAGCTGCTCAGCGCCGCAAGAAACTGGAAGAATCGAAGCAGCTTCACTCGTTCCTGCGCAACGTACACGAGATAACCAACTGGATCAGCGAGAAACAGCAGGTGGCAAACGATGAATCCTACAGGGATGCTACCAACTTGCAGAGCAAGCTACAGAAACAGGCGGCTTTCGAAGCCGAGCTCCACGCGAATGCTGCTCGAGTGACTGCCGTGGGATATGAGGGTGAAAATCTACTCAACGGAGGTGATAATTAACCTTAATTGACCTTGCATCCTGAAATCCATTAAAACGAAACGTTAATTAGCCTCAACTTTAATGGAACTGAAGGTATAGGTTAAAATACTTAATTAGAATTTCTTCAATTTAGAGCATTTCGCCTACAAAGAAATCTACTCGCAACTGGAATTACTGGAACATTCATGGAACCAGCTACTGGAAGCTGCTCAACTTCGCAGAGACCGACTTCACGACGCCTATCAGGCCCTGCTATTCAGTCGCAGCCTCGATGACCTCGACTCCTGGATCGATGACATCGAAAGCCAGTTACAATCTGAAGATCACGGCAGAGACTTTGCCTCAGTGCAGCACTTACTGAAGAAACACCAGGCCGTCGAAGCGGATATCCAGGCCCACGCCGACGCCCTTCAGTCGGTCAAGGAAACGGCTGCTTCTTTCGCCGATTCCGGTCACTTTTTGGCCGAAGAGATTGAAGCCAGGGTCAGTGAACTGCTGCACCGGTACGAATCTTTGCAAGGACCGCTGAGTGTACGACGAGACAATCTGGAAGACGCGCTCCAGTACCATCAGCTCCTGCGGGAACTCGATGACGAAATGACGTGGATACGAGAGAAGGAACCTATTGCCTGCTCCACCGATCTTGGATCGTCTCTAAGCGCAGTGCAGAACCTGTTGAAGAAGCATCAGGCACTGGAAGCTGAGATTCAACTACATGATCCTGTCGTCAAAGCGGTGATGTCGAAAGGGCAGCAGATGGTCAAAAATGGGCATTTTGCAACAGATCAGGTACATTCCCTCATGTGCTTTAGTGTAATCAGCGCTCTCGTGCTATAATCGTAATAGAAATTACCGACCAAATTATATAATTGCTTATTAAATTATTACCATCTGTAACGATATTCATGTAAATTAAAAAATAGTAAGACAACAATAATGTGGATTTCATAATTGTTAATGTCCTTGATGAACAATGGTATTATTCAGTTCATGTCAGTATAACAGGGACTTTGGTCTAGCTACTAAATTGTCTTGTCTTATGTTGTCTTACGTTGTTTTATGTGTACCATGAAATACTATTCAGTTCAGGTCAGTGAGACTGACTGTCATATGTTACCTTGTATTAGGATATCGTCGTGTCAAATTTCATAACATTTCAGTAAAGTTATTTATCTATTATGTGTATTCTCGTTTTCAAATCCATACATATTCGATTATTTTCAGAGTTGAATTAGTAGCACCAGTAAAATTGACTTTCTTCTAATACGAGTTCGTTGTACTAGATTGAAAGCCGACTCCAGGAGCTTCAGTCACAGTTGACCGGGTTAAAGGACCACGCGTCCGTGCGTCGCTTACGCCTGCTGGATGCCGTTGACTCGCAGAAGTTCTACACGGAAGCAGCCGAGGCGGAATCGTGGATCCGCGAACGTCGGCCGCAGTTGAGCAGCGTCGACGTCGGTAAAGACGAGGAAGCTGTTCTAGCCTTACTGAAGAAGCTGGACGTCCTGCAGCGGGATATCAGCAGCTTCGAGGGCTCGATTACCCGCTTGAGTGAACTAGGCCAGGGATTGGTCAAACGAGGACACTTCGACAGTGGAAATGTCCAACAGAAACTGGACAAAGTTGAGCAGCAGTACGATCGACTCAAGGAACTGGCCCAGGAGAGGCTGCACCGGTTGAACGACAGCCGGAAGCTGCACAAGTTCATGCGCGATGCCGATGAAATTGGCGATTGGATCAACGAACAGATGCTGACTGCAGCTTCGGAAGATTACGGAAGAGATGTCGAGCACGTCGAGATACTTATCCAGAAGTTTGAGACGTTCCTCAGCACTCTCCACGGTAACCAGGAACGAGTGGAGGCGCTCAAGGGTTATGCCGTGGCTTTGCTGGAAGATAGCCTGGAACCGGCCCGGGTCCGAGCTAAGATCGATGAGATTCAGGTGCATATTATAATTAACTAATTGTATGAATAATACGCGGTGAACTTCACTATAAGTTAGGACAATGCAGAAATGTTTGATTGTTAATTATGTATGGGGGCTAATGAACATTGGAAATAGATAGCTGAATATCATGCTTAGTACTACTTATTTTTTAATTACTGTGTTTTATAATTAAAATCTTTGTACTGCCATTTTCTTAATACTTTTATCTAATAATTATAATAATATAAATAGTAATACAATGTATATATTAGTTTAGACTATAAAATTAGTATAATAGTATAAATTAATAATAATATAAATAGTTAATAATTATATTCTAATTCTGCATCCCTATAAATGAACTGTGGTGTCCTTTCAACAGCAATTATGGGACGACCTGAACGAGTTAGCGCACGCACGGCAGGAAGCTTTGGCCGGTGCCAAGCGAGTGCACGTTTTCGACCGGAACGCGGATGAAACCGTCAGCTGGATCGCCGAGAAGGACGCGCTTTTGAGCAGCGAGGACTACGGTGAGGACCTTGACTCGGTTCGGGCCTTGTTGAGGAGGCATGTGGCTTTTGAAAGGGACCTTCAAGCCATTAAGGATCAGGTAAACTTTCACCCGTCATATCTAACTATCTATCTGTCTATCTATCTAATTATCTACCTGTCTTCCGAACTGTCTTTCTTCCCTTTTTCAAACTGATTACCTATCTATTTATTCATCAACCATCAGTCTATCTTTCCGTTAGTCTGCCTAGGTGTCTATCTATCTACCTATCTACCTATCTACCCATCCTGTCCTGTTATCTATGTATTTACCCCCGTGTCTATCTTTCTTTCAGTCTAACTACCTATCTAGCTATCCTGCTATCTAATCTATGTATCTAACTATCTTACCGACCTAGCTACCTCTCGATCTATTTTTCCGTCAGTCCAACTATCTATCGACTTGTCTATCGACCTATCTTTCATTCCTTCTTCCAGTATGTTTATCTATCTTTCTTGAAAAATACGTATTTCCCTCTGTGTCTATTTTTCTTTCAGTCTAACTACCTTGCTATCCTGCTATCTATCTATTTATCTGTCTGTCTATCCACCTACTTACCTACCTACCTACCTGCCTTTCTTTCCCTCAGCCTATCTATCTATTTATCTGTCTACCTATCTACCTATTTATCTACCTATCCATTTATCTGTATCTATCCATCTATCTATCCATCTGTCTATCTATCTATCTATCTGTCTGTCTATCTATCTATCTATCTGTCTATCTGTCTGCCTGTCTGACTATCCATCTGTCTTTCTCTCTATCAGTCAGTCTATCTCTTTATCTCTCTATCTCTCTCTATCTAGAAAAAAATTCACTTGACATTCCGCTTGCGGTTCATTATTAGTTCACAAAAGAATAACTACAGAGGATCTGATCAAATAAGTGTTATAACGACAAGTTTTCGCCAACTAAGTTGTTTCATTCTGTGTAAAAATAAAAAGGTCGACGCGGTTGTAAGTGAAGCTCAGCAGCTGGCCGTCTTGTACCCGGACGCGCGTGACCATATTTCCGTGCACCAGGAAGAGACCGTGCACACCTGGAACAACTTGCTGGACAAGGCGGAGCAGCGGAAACACAAGCTGCGCCAATCCGAACACCTCCAGTCCTACTTCGATGACTACCGCGAACTAATGTAAATTACCCTATGTATATTCAATTTTAAGTCGCTATGGACTATAATTCATTACCATATTAACTAAAAGTTAATTAGGTTTAATGTCTATAGTCCAATGGTTATCAATTATGATGATAACGAATAATTACAAAATTTCGATAATAATTGTAATTCCGTTATATTAATTAATTCAGTTCTTCTAATTCAATACCCATTAAAGTTAATCTCTACTTTCTAACTGATTTGATTAAATTATTACGACTATAATTTAAATAATCTTGAGAAGAAAATGTTTTGCTCTGTAATTTTAATATTTAATTACAAATAATTTAACTATTACATATTTTTATTGATTATTCATATTTGTAATTTAATGATATGGCTTAATTTTTTTTTAATCCAACAATAAGTAAAGTTTAATTGCCACTGTTCTCGTGTTCCAGGGCCTGGCTGAACGAAATGATCGCCAAGATCACAGCGCCCGATCTGGCTCACGATCTGGCCGCAGCCGAGATCCAGCTAGCCAATCACGCCGAAATCACATCCGAACTGGATTCCCGCGGCGAATCCATCAACCGATTCGTCCACACTGGAAACAAACTCATCGACGAGGGTCACTTTCTCTTCGAGGAGATCCAGGACAAGGTCACGGCAGTGGAGCAGCGCCACCGCGCGCTCATCGAGGCCCTCCGACGTCGCCAGGAGATCTACGCAAACAACCTGGAAGCGCAGAAATTCGCCAGGGACGCTGCCCAGCTGGAAGAGTGGCTGGCGCTGCGCGAGGGTTATTTGAAGGATGACCACCTCGGCGGTTCGCTGCAGGAAGTTGAGGAACTCATCCGCAAGCACGAGGATTTCCAGAAGACGCTGGAAGCTCAGGATGGAAAGTTTAGCGATCTGCAGAGACCTACAATGGTAATGTATTTTTTAACAATTACTTTTCCCGAAATGATTCATTTATATAATGTTCTAAACTTGTCAGCTTTATAATATTGAATATGTAAATTTTTAAACTTAGTGTCTTATCTAGTTCTCTATCGATCTATATACCTGTATACCTATCTAGCTATCTATATGCCTATCCATCTATCTATTTATCTAATTTTCTATCTATCTATCTATCTATCTATCTATCCATCTATCTGTCAGTCTAACTATCTATTTATCTATCTATCTATCTATCCAACTATCTATCTACCTGTCTATCTATCTGTCTAAATATCTATCTGACTATCTGTCTATCTGTCTGTCTATCTATCTATCTATCTGTATGTCTATCTATTTGTCTGTTTATATCTATCTGCCAGTGTATCTATCTCTTTCTATATCTCTCTATCTATCTATCTCTCTATCTTTCTATCTGTCTGTATATCTTATCTATATGTCTATCTATCTGCCTGTCTGACTGTCCATCTGTCTTTCTCTCTATCGGTCAGTCAATCAGTCAATCTGTCAATCTATCTCTCTAACTTTAGTACGTTTCAGTACAGAAAGTTAATATTTGTAAACGAGTAATAACAACGAATAGGACTAGCATTAACCTCACAACAATATCGTAATTTATAATCAGTAGATCCTGGTATCCTCACTGAAAATCTAACCAGGTAAACCTAGTTAAAGAATCTAAATATAGGGCAACTGTATATCGTAATAGAGAAATATCAACTGGGTAATAATGATATTACTAATAAACTGTAATAAAATATCCATAATATACTGTAAAAAAAATAGGTATTTCAACAAATTATATGCGTACTTCACCGTCCAAGTCAAACTTAATTTTTTTACAAATGAATTCAGCGCAATTCTCAGTTAAATTAACTTAACTTAACTATTCTAAATTGTTTTCCCCTTCCCAGATTGAGCATGCGTTCGCCGAGCTACGGAAGCAAGAAGAGGAAGCCCGAAAAGCCGAGGCCCAGCGCAGGGAACAGGAGAGGCTAGAAGCCGCTAAAAAGAAGGAAGTCCAAAGGATCACCAGCGTAACAATTTATTTCTTTTTTTTTTAACACAAGAATTTATTTATATATTTTATATTATTATTTATTATTTAGATTATTATTTGAATATTATTAATTTTTTTTAAGTCTTTAAGCTCGACAATAATATTAAGAGAACAACTAAACGGATGATGTTGTGTTTTGCAGGAACGTCGACAAGAAGATCAGCGAAGAAAGACGCAAGAAATCAAACTGAACCGCGAGGAACTGGAGAGATTAACAGCCGGCGTTCAGGCTACGCCCGAGAAAGTCAGGGACCTTACAGATGCACCGTAATTCAATTTTTAATGAACCAAAAATTTAACTAAAAGTTAACAGCAGTTAATCTTATCTAGTTTTATGCTACAGGCTTAATTTCCGAGTCAGTTAATGTTTACTGTAATATCTTTGGTCGATCTGTTAGTGACTTTTACACGGAAAACGATGCGTGTATCCTTAATTAGACAATTAGAATTCTGGCAGTAATACCACTAGTGACTTTGTTCTCATTGTTGTTTCGTCGAGTAGCTTTCAAGTATAAACCAATCAGGTTTGATGTTAATGGATAATTGTAATCAAGTCTTCATTTGGTGATTGTTTCAGGGCTAAGAACAAGCCGACTACCCCGGACCTGACCGGCCAGAAGAAACTGGATCAACCCACACGTAATCATAGATAGATAGATAGATAGATAGATAGATAGATAGATAGATAGATAGATAGATAGATAGATAGATAGACAGATAGATGCATGGATAGATAGTTAGATAGACAGATAGATGCATATATAGATAAATAGACAGACAGATACATAGATAGATAGATAGGCATATAGAACGATAGATAGATATACAGATAGACAGGTACAAATAGATAGATTAGATACAAATAGATAGATTAGATACAGACAGATAGATAGATAGATAGATATGTATATAGAACGATAGATAGGCATACAGAAGATAGATAGATAGTTCGAAATACAGATAGACAGATACGAATAGATAGATTAGATAAATACAGATAGATAGATAGATAGATAGACAGACAATACTTTCCATTTTTCTATGAATCCCCATTCTGCACACAATATACAACATAATAGCTATATGTATGTAATATATATATATATATATATATATATAAATATAAAAAAAAGCTAAAGGGACTTAATGTTATACAGACCGTCGTCAGATGCTATTTGAATATACCCTATAAATCATATATCTCTGAAACATGGAAACAGGTACAGCGCGGATATTATAATCACTTTCACTTAATCCTTAATCCTACATAAGATTTAACTACAATCAAATAACAAACATATCTTTTAAAGTATAATTCTCAAGGTGGCGTTATAAAATACGTACTGTTTGCATTATTTAATATGATGATGTAATTATCTATATGATAAAAATATGATAATCTAATATTAATTGTTCAATAGCGTCTTCCAACTTCAAACGGGGCGGAAGTCTACGAGCCAGCGGGAGTTCTTCAGCAACACTAGTACCGGGCGGTACCAAAGTCAAGCGGACGCCCAGTTTCACGACCCGGCGCCACACACAGAGCTTCCGGCGTGTCAGGAAAATGGACGATTCCTCGAGCAGGGCCCCCGTCGAGCTGCAGGGCTTCCTGGAACGCAAGCATTTGCTCCAGAGCGGTGGCAAGAGAGCTGCTGTCCGCTCCTGGAAATCATACTATACTGGTAGTGAACTTGAATTAAAATTTAGTTACTTAGTTTCAAATTAACGTAATCATTATTTTAATCAATTCATTTTTAATTTAATGACTTTTTGGTTCATTCAGTCTTTAAGTCAGTTAATAAATAGAAATATTTTTGTAGTTAATTAATTCGGTATTTAGTTATTTTGATTGTAATTAGTGAAATTATTAAAGTTTTTTTCTTTAAATAGTTCTCTGCGGTCAGCTACTGTGCTTCTTCAAAGACGAGGGCGATTTCAGCGAGAGTAAAGCGGCCGTGCCTCCGCTGTCGCTGCACAACGCCGTCTGCGAAAGGGCCGCCGATTACACGAAGCGGAAGCACGCACTCCGGCTGAGGACTACCGACGGCGCCGAGTTCCTATTCGCCGCCGATGACGCGGCGACCGCCCAGGATTGGGTCAAGAGGATCGCCTTCCATGCGGCGCTGGCACCCGCGCAGCAGCTCCGTAGTTACGATTCAGAGAAAGTAATTTCCTGTGCTTTAATCTCAAGTTATTTAAACTATTATATTATATTATTTCCTTGTTTATAGGTTTTATTATTTCTAGTTTTTTATAAAATATTTATTTCTGCTATCCAGCTTAAGTTTTAGATTCTGGTTTTATCAATATTTCAAGTCCGTCCTGAAGACCAAATCGTTGGAGGAGAGCAAACCCACGCCAGTCAAGCAGTTGAAACGGCGAGACTCTTCAGCCTCGTCTTCCTCCTCTTCGGACGAGAACGACGCGGAAGGTTTCCACAGCGCCGCCTCCAGCCCGACAGCTTCGCCGGAGGCCGTCCGCAAACCCGTGGATGTCAAGGGATCCAAACCGGAGAAAGCGGAACCCCTGCCGGTGGTCAAAGTTGTCCAGCCGGTGTCGCAGACTCCTCCTGTCCAGGCGGTAGATATCAACGTCAAATTATTATTTAGAGATTAGTAAATCCCTCTCTCGCTATATATCTACATAATTAATTTGATATGATATAACACACACATTAATGTTAATGTGCAGGTTTAATTACTATAAGATTATCTCTAATTCCAGGCGGAAAAGACGCAAAAACCGGAAGCAGCTCCAGTACCGAAACCCAGGCCACTGGCGCCCGTTGAAACTAAACCAGAAGCGAAGGTAAAACTCCTCAAGTATCTCAAATTTAATACGAATTAGATTAGATCAGCTTATCCGGTTCCTTGTTATCTCAATCCGGCGTTTTCGGATTTCGAATCGTTATATCAAACTGCGTGTAACTTGTTGTAATCTTATTAATTAACGTAATTAACTAATTCTTTTGATGTAATTCATTTATGTACAAATGTTGATGATAATGTTCATTATATTAGAAGGAGAAGCCGGAATTTGTGCAGGTCGTTCCAGTTCCGAAATCCGTAGCGCCAATTGAAGCTGGACCTCCGGTCGAACCTCTGGTATCGTTTAACTGATTCTAATTCAGCGTTTTTCCATCTTAAGTGAATCTAAGCTATCAAGTTAACTTTAATTAAGTTAACTTCCCTTTATAACTCAAGTTTAATGTCATACAACTATAGCTTGTTGACTAATTGCCTGTCTATAGTAAATCATAGAGTAATTTTTTATGTCATCAACTTAATTTCCCTTCTGGTTAAAGCAATTAACTCTATTGTTTTTAAAAGTACGAGGAACCAACGGAACCAACGCTGCCATCAGCACCTCCTAGAGCAACACTGACCACCCGGTTACCAGGGGTCGACAAGGTGGCGATTCCCGCCGTAGTAGCGCGGCCGCCGCGTGCTCCCGCTGCCGTCGACGCTGTCCGCCAACCCGAGCCGGAAAAGCGCAAAAGCAAGGAAGACTCCAAAGGTGTGGCTAAGTCTCATAACTTGTCATTTTAAATATATGTAACTTAGCATTAACATTTAAACTTATTCATATTACGTGCGATGATTAAAGAGATGATATTAATATTCGGCCTCTTACGATTGAATTAAACTATGCCGGTATGTCTTAATATACATGTGATTAAAATCTAATTAACCAAGTACATTATAATATTATTCTTGTGTTATTTACGTATAATTATTATGTTAAAAATATATATGATATTAATAAAATAAAAAAATCGTTTTAATGCAGAGAGCAAGCGATTATCCGGAGGGGCATCCTCGCAGTCGAAATCCACCAAAAAGTCGAAAAACAAGAAGGAATCGAGCAGTTCTTCATCCGAGGATGACAGCGCGCCTCCTCCGTCACCGGTGCGCAAGGAGAAGGAGAAGGAGAAGGGACGCGGATCGGTCTTGGGATTCCTTAAAAAGAGCAAAAAGGGCAAGAACTAAAACAACAAATTAGCAACTTTATATTTTTAAAAAAATTGGCTTTTTAAACCCATTAGAGAGATGTCAATTCAAATGTGTAGTTTATTTTTAGCCGAGTAAAATTAACCAGCAGATCTATATTCTGCAATAAAAATTTGAAAATAAAATCATTTGAATGAAGAAAAAAGCAACAGGCAGTGATAAAAAGATGTTATTTCTAAAAAGCTCTGGTTTTTTCTCTTTTTTTAACAACTGGCTATTACTATGCAATAACTTGAATAGATTGCTCTTTGGTTTAAGGTGGACATAAATAAGAGTGAAAAATGTGTGATTCAGACGTTCGTGCGGTCCGTTTTCATGGGTTTAGCAACGAGAAAGTGAAACCCGGTTAGGGTGGTGCACTGACAATCAAAAGACTAAAGTGCTTTGTAGAACCAGCAGATTTGGACACCTTGAAAATGTCTATAGTGTTTAAAAGGACCATTTGGGTAAAATATGGTTTGGGTATTAGAAACGGTGAACGTAGTTTCCGGGGAAAGTTCCGAAGCGGCCCGTCCTCTGGCAGGTACCGACGTACCAGCCGTCGTCGCATTTCTCCAAAACGTGTACGGTGTCGCCTTCCTGTAGTTCCAGCTCGTCCTGGTTTTGCGGAACGTACGGGTACAAAACACGGTACCTGCGGGGCGGAAAAAATAACGTCGTGAGACATTCTATTTACCTCCTCAAATTAATTTCTGAAAACTGTTATATTGATATTGTAGATGGATATAGCTGGTAGGTCGATAGATAGATGGGTAGGTAGATAGACTGGTGTAGATGGATAGTTAGATTGACATGGAAAAGTGGGTAGATGAAGGGATGGACTGATAGAATAAACAGATAGTTGGATAGATAGTTAGATAAGATGGATGGAGAGGTAGGTAGGGATAAGTAAGTAGATAGATTTGGAACAGGTAGATAGCTTGATATGTTAAGGTAGGTTGATAAATAGACGGATGGATGAATAGAGGATGGATAGATATATGGATGGATGGATGGATGGATAGACAGATAGATAGCTAGATAGGTAAATAGATATAGCTCGATTAAAACTAAAAGAACGGAATCAAGTTGAAGTTTCTTACGGTACTGGTTCAGCGTGCGGATCCGGCTGATGAGACTGTGGCGCGGCTCTAGTGGTGCTAGTGGCTCCCGCGTGTTTTATGTTGTTTCCAGATCGTGAAACTCCGAGGATTGGCTAAAATGTTCACAAACACAAGTCATATAGCAATAATAATAACAATAATAAAAATAATAAATGAAATAAATAATTATAAAAGGGTAATAATTATTATTATTTCGATATAGTCCATACAAGACCGATGATTGTTCGTCTACCCACGAAACAGTCAACATGGTTGAATACTTAAAGTGAATCAAGAGGAACTTTAGATTCATATCTGACGTGCACCAGTGATTGATGCACAGTTACGCCACGTGGTTTCGATAAGCCAGGGAAAAGCTGGTCAAGTGCTACCCTACAAGACTCGCAGATTCACAACGAATGCTAAAGAAAAGACACCGAATAGTAGTTTAAGGCATTTGAGCCTTACAAGAAGGCAGATTGATATTGGTAGAGAGTCAGGATATAAAGAAGGGTAGATTGATACAGATAGATAGATAGATAGATACATAGGTAGATAGATAGATAGATAGACAGTTAGATAGATAGATAGGTAGACAAACAGATAGTTAGATTGGTAGACAGACAGATAGATAGATAGACAGATGCAGACAGAGAGATAGATAGATAGATACATAGATAGATAAACAGTGAGATAGATAGGTAGACAGACAGACAGATAGATAGAAAGACAGGCAGACAAACAGATAGATAGATAGATAGACAGATAGATACAATAGTCTATCGATATGAAGAATCGGTTTAAAGAAGGGTAGGTTGATAGACAGAGATAGATAGATGATAGATAGATAGACAGTTAGATAGATAGATACGTAGTCAGACAGACAGATAGATAGATAGACAGATACAGACAGATAGATACAATAGTCTATCGGTGGAGGGATTAATTGTCTATCTAGAACATCTACCCTTTTGCTAGTTATTGGTTGGATAAGAGTGACGTCATAGTGTGTTCATCTGGCGTTAAATTATGCCTCGAGGGCATAGAATTATAATGGGACGACTCAGTTCTTCAGAATGATATTCAGGGGTTCACTTTTGAAATCCTGGAGCTGATTTGCATGCAGTGGTCCATCGTTTCTTGTAAAGCTCTTCCTTTGTCTTGGTTTAGTCGACAAGTCCAGACATGTTTAATAGGGATCTATACTAAAAAGCGACTTGCACAAGTTGATCTTAAAACAGTCTACAGAAGGCTTCCGTCCACAGTATAAGAACAAACAGTAGGAAATCGGTCCCTATCTCCCCATGTTAAAGCCTTGGTCAGAAAATTAGCGACACCGCATGGCAGACTCCTGTACTAGGCCCTGACGTCACAATGGGTTTTAAGATAGGAGCTTCCACTAGCGACGCCGCATTGTGATCTTCGGAACTACAGAAATACAAGGGTGCACAAAGCAGTTTCAACTAGCGGCATCACACTGCGTACACCAGGAACTAAATCGCTTTTGTCGAAAAACACAAAACGTGCCGCATTCTGTCCNGTGCTTCCGTCACGGAAAGAGTGTGAAAGTCAACAGCGCTGAAGAAATAGTGTTGAATAGTTAACAAACGGAAACTACTGACGTTTTCCAGATCTCAAAACTTGTCAAATTACCGATTCACGGAGCGGATACAAAGGTAAGTGGTCGAATCCAAAATCCTCAACTTAAATTTTAATTCTTGCGTGTGTTATAACATTATATTTATAATTTTAATATTAGTTAAATTAACATTGTAAAATTGATTCCTTGTTACAATCATATCTATAATTTAAATTCAGAAGCTTTAAACAGTAGTTTCAGTAATAAGTTTCATTTCTAACCCGTTAAAGCTGATTGGAATGGTGATTACCAGTGAAGAGTATTGATTGCGCGGTTGCGCTTGTTGTACGTAAGGTGCGTTCCGGTAATTGTTCACTCGCAAGGATCCATTCGTCATCAGCGAATGAGTCATTACATGTGCCAGCGGTTTGGCCACAGCTTTGAAACAAAAAGATGAATTAAAGTTAATTAGTGTTTATCAATATTACGTTAAGTTAACGGCTTCCGATAAATGGCTTACAAGGCTTGTCAGAAGGCCAACGCAAGACATCGACGTAAGAGGCGGGGAAGATCCCTTTCTTGTGTCCAATTTGTCCTTCTAGCCAGTTTTCGTCAATTTTCCGGGTCAGTATGACCAGCTCTCCTACAGTGAAGGTCATTTAGCCAATTTGCAATCGTTACATTGAAGAGTTGTATACAATTTGAGGTGGGTAATTAATTTAGTAAGAGACGAATTAAAGTTAATGAAACCTTTAATTAATGAGAGCTCCATCGGGGCTTGCGCGGTAAAGTTGTATTTGACCCGGGCCTGACCTTCAGTAGGATTTTTCGGGATCGATTTGACATTGTCGTGGGATATTATCTATTTCATTTTTGTTGAATTAAAAAAATGGATGTTGACAAATTGAATCGTAATTTCAAAATACCTCGACATAGTTTGTCGGGAAAATGCCAACCATAGCGTTGTGTTCTCCTTCGTACCAGTTCTTGTCGATCTGTCGCCGAACGAAGATGATATCTCCTTTGTGGAAGGGTAGCTCTCTGTCAAAGAAAAGATGTACATGAGTTACGTTTTATGTAACCATATATAATTTAATTAATTATGTTTAAAGTTAATTCGAGGGAAACCTTGAATTTAAGGCTACGAAGTTGTAGAGTGCTCGGGCTACTGTCTTGTGCTCTGGAGTAGGATCTCTCCTCTGCGACCGGGGTTTGTCGTCCACGAAATCGTCGTAGCGGTTCAAAGGGATCGGCGATTTCTGCGACGGTCTAACAGTGAAAGTACGTGGAAGTCGTCGTCATTAAAGTTGCAATTAGAGGTCAGGTAAAGTAGGTTACAGTAAGTTGTCCATGTGTCTTCGGGATTCGATATCCTCGAGCTCCTGCAGGATCTTTCGCCTGCGCTCCTGCTCGTAGACTTGACGCATGTGCTCGGCCTGCACGTGACGCAGCTCCTCCTCGTCGATATCGCGGTCGCCGGTGGGGCTCTGCAGCTTGCGAATGGGGCTCTTGTAGTGGATTGTCACTTGCGATTCTTTGAAACGGTGCACTTGACCTTCCATTTGAGAAAATACATATTTTATTCAACTGCAAATTCGAAATTTAATAATCGTATGATCGAAATCGGTTTAGTAGACTTGACCTGCGAATCTATCGGTGCATTAGATAGCGTCTTAAGAATAGGACATTGAAGATTATTTTGCGATTCTTTCAAACGATACACTTGAATTTCAATTGCAATGGCGAGTTAAGTTTAATCATCTGCGTAAAATATAACACGTCGTCAAGTATTTTATCCATAAAGCCCGCGAATCTAGAACTGACAGCATAGATCTTTTCAGAACAGAAATTGTGCATATAATTCACGTAGCGTGTCAAAGACTTTGAGTATTTTACTTATCCAATACCTGATCTTTTTGAAACTTCAAATGCAGCTGTGTTACGGTATAGTGTTTTTAGAGGAAAGCAGAGAATAAACGTGCGAAGAAAAGCTCAGAAAAGTGCGCCAGCTTGTTTCTGTCCACCGTGTTTAAGTATTGCAGGAAGCTGGCATTTGTGCGGACGTGGGAAGTTTCACTGTTTCTCTATTCCGATGCTGCAAACCTCTCGAATGGCTTCCAAGGGACGACGCCGTGAACGCTACCGGTGGCGGAGGCCGAGGAGGCGGCGCTGGAGGGCCATCCCTGCGCCGAGGGTACGTACCGTAGGTATCATACGTCGAGTGCGGTTCGAATCTCGGAGTGTACCTATATTTGGGCTGGTGCAAGGTAGGGTCAAAGGTCGCTTTAGTCGGGGACTCGGAATCGGTAAATTTGACAGGAGCGACCGGCTTTGAATTGGCAGCAAAAGTGGCGGGTTCAATACTACTCGACTTGCCGTTGTTGCCGTTGTTGGTGGTTTTCTTGGCTTGGAGATAAGCTAGACGGGCGGAGGAAAGGAGAGTTTGTTTCACTTTCTTGAAATTGTTCCGCTGGATCTTGGGTTCGTCAATTGGTTCCACGTCGGAAGAGACATTGGGAAACGAGACGTGCTTCTTTGTTTCGGCAAGTTTCTTGTTTAAGTTCCCCAAGAAGTTGTTGCGGTCGTCCTTCATCTTGCTTGTCTTGCTTCTAATGATCTCGTATTTTCTCCTGATGAAACTGATATCTCCTTTTTCCTGATCCTTGATGATCGTCTTGTTGCCTTGAGGGATTTTCTCTTGCGAGTAGACAGGTTTGCTCTGAAGGCTTGGTTTCGACTCTACAGGACTGAATAGCTTGCGCTTGTTGGAAACGTCTCCTTGCTTGACCAAGGTCAGGTAGGATCGACTGTAACTGGTACTCGAGGCGGATCTTTTGACGGAACTGAGTGAATGTGCCTTTGAGTAAGTGTCAACGCCCGTCAGGGATTTGCGGTTGGGAAGTTCTATGGTAGAAATGGTTTTCTCCGGCAAGTAACCCGACTTGAAGATGTGGTTCGGAGTGGTTTTGCCGTTGACGTCGACGCAGGATGTGGCCTGACCGATGGCCTGCTTGCGAATGTGTTGGCCTCGACGTGACGGGAGACTCTGTGAACGCTTGGGAACGCTTGGTTGGTGTTTCTGGCGAACGTCACTGACGCTTCTGAAGCTCTGGGACCTGCGCTGTGTCGGCGCGGTGTCGCTGCCACCGGTCTGCGTTATGCGAGACTCGAAGAATTTGATTTTGTCGCCGACATCGCGATGAATGACAGTCTGAACTGAAGAAGCTGAAGTCAGAGAATCGTCGTCGTCGTCCTGGTCGTCGACGGTACGCAGAGCCAGGCTCGAGGTTCGCTGCGGAACTGACGGCGCGCGTTTGGAGGCCCATTCTTTGACCGCAGATTCGACTTCCCGCATGTTGGGTTTATTGGCTGGAGTCAAAACCAAGAGAAAGTCGCGGCTCTGATCGCTCATAGAACTGTCGCGCGACGAAACTGGCGACTGAAAGTTGTGCGTGGAGTACTGGACCGTTGGTCGCTGCCGTCCGAACCGCTCCTGCACTTCCTGGCATAACTGAGATGACAGTTTGCGTTTATCGGATTCACTCATGTCTTGTTTGCAGACTCTGAGCGATTGCGTCTTGCGCAGTGTATTGAATGGCGACGGCTGGGCGACCTCGTTGGCTTGTTTTGTTTGTATCGACAGCGCTATCTGTGGGGCTTTCAGAGCGCTAATTGCATTCAGCTTTAGCAACGAGCTGATTTTGCTGCTCGCCGGTAGATCTGCAGCTGGCTTCAGACTGGGTTTCTCGTATATTTCGGAAAGTCGGTTTTTTAACGAACTAACCTGTTCGCCTGTTAAGCTGCTTCGACGCTGAGCCAGGGCGCCTTTTGCTGAACGGCAGCGCGGCAGTGTTTGGGAACCTTGCTGAAATTTGTCCTTCAGCTGATCGACGGAAACGTTCTTGATGCGAAGACCGGAATCGCCACTCCACTTGACCTTGGATGTATCGTTTGGCAGCAAGAAACAGTCGCCGGTTCTCTGCACCGAGTGGATCCAAGCGGAGAGCGAGCGAAGTTCCTGCTCGGCTTTCTCCCTGTCGCGCAGCTTCTTCCACAGTTCGTAATCGACGACGTCCTGGCTGGAAAGCAGGCCAAGTTCGACCATGGAAGTAGTTTTCTTTTCCAGCTGGCTCATCTTCTCTAGACTGCTGTACAGCGATTTCAGCTGCTGAAATCTCGAGCCTGTATCGATTGTGCTGGTCGGCTCCTCGCTCGGTCTCACGGTGAAATCTTCTTTCTGTTGGGTTTCTGTGGGTTTGGGTTTATTCTCGACTTTTTCTGCTTGGACTGGTGCAGATGTGGCCGCCTCTACTTTGGGTGGCAACTTCAAGACCTGGCGAAGTTTCTCGGGACTCGGAATCTCACCGGACAGTCTGGAAACCAGTGACTTTGTATCGCGCGCCAGCTTTTGGTAACGAGTCAGTTTGCCTGGGCTCAGGTCGTTTTGACGAAATTTGGAATCGCTGACAATCCGCCGGTGCTGCAGGTAGACGTTGGCGGAGGGTTCAAACATGGACGTGTCTGAAAAGCTCCTTGGAATTTTCACAGAATCGTGTTTTGCTGATACTGAAACCTCTGTTACTTCAGGAGAAGAGCACGAAAAGGATGTATTTGGTGCCTCTGTGGAACTCTCTGGGCTGTTTTGGGGCATCGACGTAACGGGTTCACTTTCAGGTTCGGGTTTGCAGTCCTTGACGGGAGTTTTGGCTGCTTTGATCCGGCGCCATGTTTTGACCTTGCTTGTAACCGTCTTGTTTAAGGCAGCTCTGGGAAGCGGCTTTTTACCTTTTACGGATTCGTGAGGGCGTTTGGTCGAGTTTGAATGGAACATGTCTCTGGAACCGGCGCGCAACATGTCGAGCGTTTTGGAGAATCTGGAGGATGAACGCTCTGGAGGATTTGGGCAACTTTTCGAACCTTTCTGCACGTTCTCTGCAGGTTCTATTATTCGGACTGTATTTACTTGTTTTAAGGGTAAAAGTGCGAAAAAAACAAATAATATAATAAAATAAAGGTAAAATAACATAACCACGCCCTCCAAAAAGAAAATTATAACAAGATCGATAAATGAAATACCTTGTGGTTTGTCCGGGATTGGTTTTCGCAGGCCGTGCAGGGGAACTTCGCCTCCGCGCTGGATGTCCCGGTAGAAGGCGCGCTGCTCCCCGGGATCGGACGGTGTTTCAGCTTCGGATTTACGGCGGAAGACCAGTTGAGAGTCGCTCTCGTAGCCGCCTTCTTTGAGGGCACTGTGCGAATGAGCAGGGGCTGTATTACTTTGAGGTTCTTACGGCTTACTTTTTGAACGGCACGAATACTTACAATGCTGTGAACGACTTTGGTGGGATATTAATCTGCTTTTGAACCTGTATCCAAAGAGTCTTGTATTAGCAAAACAGGATTCAATTGTGCTAATCTAACTTAAATAGCCGTTTCAGAGAACTCCGATCGCCGTTTTGGCTATAAGCTGTAACACACAAACTGTAACTGATAATTGCAATATAATAGTTAGCAATAGAGAAATATATTAATATTAATAATCGTAATAAATTAATAATACGGTAATATGCGTGTAGTAATATAACTATAAATTACACATATAAATTGCATTCAACGTAATACAGGTACAGAATAATTAAGTATAACGTAATAAAGCAAATGATAATAATATACTAATATAACGATAAAATTATGTCTGATTACGCGATAGTTGACACACTGAGAAATGTTACTTTACCCCATCAAACATTCCTATGATATCTTCCAGCCACTACAAGCCGCGTGAAATTGATTCAATTAATCACTTTATGAGATGCTTGAAAAAGTACGTTTGCCATACTGATTTTACCTTCTTTCTCTCTTGCTCGACTATTGACGAATGACCCGGTTCGTAATCCTCGATGCGTCCAGGTGGGTACCTGCTATAGTCTGGTTCGTACCTATCGTCGAGATAAGAGATTTACAAGATTGTACAGGAATTGCGGTGGATCTTGAATTACAAGGATCTGGAAAGTGTTGCCTCGGAGTCTGAATCTTTGACGCTCCCGTCGCGTCGCCGGTCGAGTGTCGAGAACCGTCCGTAGTCCGAGTCGTAATCGAAAGGTTCTGGTTCGGACAGATAGCCACCGCGGACTGTTCGAAATTCGCTTTTACTTCTCTGGACAAGGTTTTAAATTGTATGTGACTAATCTTACCTTTATTAGCCTTATATCGCACCGTTATAAAATCGTCTAGATTGAGATTTAGAAAATTGTCATTCAATCATCAGGTAAATTTTGTTTCGAAAGTTCATTTTTCCACCTTGAGGGTTTCTAGTACGATGCAGTGAATCGTACATGCGTCGATACCAGTGGTGGTAATCAGCGTCTTTCTCTGCCGGATAGATGGCTAGCGGGATGCCTTCGTCGCATTGATTGCGGGTGGTAGCACCGGTAGTAGAGCCAGCAGATTTGGGTAGCGTAGCAAAACCGTTGGTTTCTTTGCCAACTGACGAACCGTTGGTCTGTTTCTCGGCTGTTGTTTTTTTTTAAATAAATAATAGTAACATTTGTTTAAGGTTTTGTTTAAAAAAAAATGATTAGCCGAGCCTTAATTTGAAAACTTACAAGTGTCAGCAGTGCAACTCCGGTTAAGAGTATTAGTTTCGACCGGCTGAGACTCGAGATAAGCTGCTCCTTTCGGTAACTGACCCTCTATTGACACAAGAAGGGGGGAGGGAAAGGTAAATATATGGAAATTTTTAAAAAAAAATTAAGTAAAAGAAGCGTACATTAAGCTCTGCGTAAATAGACATAAGAGGAAAAAAACCTCCGGGCTGAGAGCAAATAGGCATAACTCTTGACTGCGAGTAATGGGTCAACATAACGGCCGCGGTTCTATTAAACTACGACTATGGCCATGGCCGCGAGTTTAGTATTGACTAGACGGGAACCATCTCGCTTACCACATAGATGGCGTTGGATAGAACTATACGCATTCCAGATGGTTACCACTAGTTTTCGAACAGATACAAATAGGAGATTACACCCTGAGGGCGTATTAGGCCCCGCCTTCAAGAGTAGCTTCATTGATACCCGTGCTTAAAGGGTTCAGTTTGTCACAAGTGATATCTCTTGTGTGTGTGTTGAGATAGCCCAGGTGCTTATGCAGGGTTATCATATACGTATTCAGTATGTATATTAGTATGTGAATATATGTCTATATACGTACTTATATTATTACCTATGTATGTGTATGATAGAAGAAGAATTCAACACTCAAACTGGATTAGAACTGTTGAATTACTAAATCAAAATGAGGTAAATAAGTACGTATTAGATAGGATACAAAGTCCAGTATGTATCATATCTATCTACCCAGTATAATGATACATGTCTGCCAAATGTGTCCATACCACTTAGCAGAGATTCCATAAGGGGCGGGAAAGGAATAACCAGCTAAAGCAATTAAGTTAATGGCAAGACAAACAGATCCTTGATGGATGAGGTAAACAATAGCGCACCTCTGGCTTTCTGCAGCAGCGTAACGGTGGGATTGGGTACTTTGGGTAAGTGACTGGTAGGCGTGGCGACGGGGGTTGATACTGACGAGGCGCTGCTCTTGTAACTGACGGTTGGCGGCCTCCGCTGTAGTCCCGATCCTAGTGACAAGCCTCCGCATTCAACTGCTGATTGATTTATCGTAATACTCATAAAACGTTAATGTAACGTCATTAACGACTTATTTACAAATTTTGTGTTAATTGCTCAATGTATATCATTGCTGCAAAATTAAACTAGAAAATTGAAACTAAATAACTGTTGACAAAAATTCAAACCTGGGAAAGTATTTGTCGAATTGGATTTGATGACACTGTACGGTGCGGATGAGTTAGTAGACGCGGGGGGGTTGTGCGTTAATTTTGGAGATTCCGGGAGGTCCTTGGACGGTGTCCCCGGCGTCTGAGGCGATGTTTTATCTAATCCTTCGACGGAAGGCTGCCTCCGCAGGGAGGAAGTGTCTAGACGGACGGGGCGGAATTCCTTCCGCTCGGTGGAGGAGCTTCGCCTCAGCGATGGCGTCCAGACCGGAGGCGGAGGCGGAGGCGGTCCTGGATCCTGATCTTCTTTCTTATTAGTGAAATCTTTGTCGGCTTTTCTAAGCTGTCCCGGAGACCATGTCCCTGGTTTGAAAGAGTTGCACCTGTACGTAGTATTCAGTGATGGAGATCCTAGAAATTAAAATACTCACATTAAGTCAATAGAGTTAAATAATGCAATTTCAACTACATTTAAATATAATGAAGTTATTTGATTTTATATAATTTAAATAGCATAAATTTGATATGTATATATAAGGGTAATGGACATTATAGCTGTTCTGATATTTTATTACTGAATGCACTTTACCTAACCAGTTATCTATTTGGATTATGCTGTTTTTAGGAATCACTCTAACTGAAGTAAGGCGATTGACAGGAGA
Organism: Leptestheria dahalacensis; assembly: GCA_022114935.1. Taxonomy (NCBI): domain Eukaryota; kingdom Metazoa; phylum Arthropoda; class Branchiopoda; order Diplostraca; family Leptestheriidae; genus Leptestheria; species Leptestheria dahalacensis. The sequence continues at coordinate 61,216 of JAIQCU010000147.1, forward strand.
AATATATAAACTAGGGAGTTTCTCAAACATTTTTTTTATTTTTCTCGGAACCGTGTGAGAAACTTGGTAAATAAACAGCCAGATCGTGCACGCACATTTCAGCGCAGGTAGGCAATTTATTTTTAGGACCTCTATGAAAACAAACGGAACGCTGCATTGACGATCGATATCTCACGTTAAAGAAATGATTCAACAAATGACCTTTACAGCTTCTTGGTTTTTCTTCTATCACGTAGTAAGCCTTGACTTGATCAACTGAAAAGAAAACAATAAATGAGCTTTTGTATCATTACAATTTACTGGAAATGATGAAAAAATGAAATACTACCTCTTGGGTCACGTTTTTGCTATCAATCTGTCGAGTACAACCGTCTGACTATCTATCTATCTATCTAGCTCTCTTATCTATCTATCTAGCTCTTTATCTATCTGTCTTTCTATCTGTCCACCTTTCTATTTACCTAACCACCTATAAATCTGTCATTCTGCCTACCTTCCTATCTATCTATCTATCTTTCTATCTGTCTATCTATCTATCTATCTTTCTATCTATCTATCTATCTATCTATCTATCTATCTACTTATCTGTCCACCTATCTATCTACTATCGATTTATCTATCTACTTATCTGTCCGTCTATTTATCTGCCTATCTCTTTATCTATCTACTTATCTGTCCGCCTATTTATCAGCCTATCTATCTACCTTTCTATCTACCTAGCTACCTATAGTTTTTTCTTTCTTTCTACCTTCTTATATATCTATCTATCTATCTATGTACCTACCTATATATCAACCTATCTATCTAGCTATCTATCTCTCTATTTATCTCTCTATCTACCTATCTACCTATCTATCTATCTATCTATCTACTTATCTGTCCACCTATGTATCTACCTATCAATTTATCTATCTACTTATCTATCCGCCTATTTATCAGCCTATCTATCTATCTACCTATCTACCTTTCTATCTACCTAGCTACTACCTATAGTTTTTTCTTTCTGTCTACCTTCTTATCTATCTATCTATCTATCTATCTATCTATCTAGCTATCTATCCGTCTATTTATATGTCTATCTGTCACATATTTATTTTTGTATCTATCCAACTATCCATCTTTTTATTTATTTGTTTAACCATCTATCTACCAATTTTCTCTTGAGGATAAATAGACTAAAACGCTACAATTCGTCAAATTAAAATCTCAAGATCTCTTTTATACTATCCTGGAATAGTTCCAGACTTAAGCCGGATTAAGACTGATCTTAACTGAACTTCTCAGAAGCCCTTAGAGTCTCAGCCAAGAATGTCCTTTTTGCCTCTGCACAAAGCGTCATCATCTTGAAATACAAATGACCGAGTTGATTGAAACGAATACCGAAAGATATAAGACCTAAATTACTTTCCTTGAATTAGCAGCACGAGAGACAATCTGTTTGCTTTTCAAGAATTTGGCCCACTTTTGCAATCTCCCCTCCTCCCCTGCTCCTGTCACATGAATCCGGCAATAGCCGAGGTTATGTTTAGAATGGATTGCAACAGAAACGCTCCTGTTTGTGCCAAATAAATTTGAAAAGAGAGTTCCTTTGGAACTGTTCCAGTACAGGAAACTGCGGCTCAGTGTACATGATTGCCCCAGATCCGATCATGTGAACATAACAAGAGGGATCTGTCAATACATTTGATGGATATAGATGTTTCCCTATTAACTTATCAATATGCCAAAGGGTCGACCTCATGCGTTCACAATATCTCCTTGTCAATTCATTCATTTAAGCAATTAATTACCTCCGAATTAACTTAAATGAGTGATTAACTGATAACTTGAAAAGATTATTCGAAAAGAGTGCTCCAGTACAGGAAACTGCACCTTCAGTGTACATTACTGCCCTTCATACGATTATATGACCATAGCAAGAGGGATCTGTCATATTATATTTTGATTGATATAGATGTTTCCCTATTAACTTACAATGCGTAAAATGGTCAATTTAACATGATAATATCATTTCCTTGTCAAATCGAATTCAGTTAGCCATTTAAGCAGTTAATTAGTTTCAAATTAACTTAATAGAGAGTAAATTAGTTGCTAATTGTAAAAGCCCAGTAACAGGAAACAGCATAGCCCAGTGTACAATTATTGCCCTATATCCGATCACGTGATCGGAACAGTCATTAACATTTTGATTAATGTAAATTAATCAAAATAAACCCTATTAACTTGCCAACACGTGAAAAATTCGAGTTAATACGATATCATTTCCTTCTCAAATCATGTCAAGTTAAACACTTGAGCAGTTAAGTTAAAGTCCAAAGTAACTCAGATAATTAAGAGATACGGAAGGGAACCGAATTACCTGTTTGAACGGATGTCTTACTCGGAGACTGGTTACTTTCCGACTGCGCAGATTGCGTCTCGCTACCTGCAATGAAAAAGGGCCAAAATGCAACACACAGCGTCAATTACACGCGAACCGTATGGTCGAGGGTCGTGAACTCTACCCAAGTTGCGTTACATCAGGACAACGCCAATGGCACTCGACAGCCGCAGAGGTTAGTCATCACACGTAAAAGAGTTACAGACCCTTGCCCTCTTAGCACTCTACCCAAACAACATTAACAGCAAACCGACTATTTTTTTTATATAAAATATTTTATTTTTTTTCTCTCTCAGTCGTAGCCACAAACAATACAGGGCTGGTTGATGGTTGAACAAAAGTTGTCGACGCCCTCTATTGCCATCGTGCAATTAACACACAAATCGCGGGCGCCGAGCGGAAGTTCCTCCTCTCCGCCGCGGCTATACAACTCCTCTCTAACCCCTGACAATAGACACATGGATAATCAATGCATCTACAGCCAGATTCTTTTTTTATTTAAAAAAAAAAAAGGTAGATTTGTGATGATTATGAAAAATGGGAGAAAGGAGAGACGGTTTTTTAAAAAAAGGCAACAACAACAACAGATTGTCGAATAGACTCGCCCCCGGGTGGTATCGATATGCATTTCATAATGAAACTCACGCGCGGAACGCGGAAGTGAGAAAATGATACATTTTCATGACATGAGCTTGTCATAACTAATTCATTGATACAGTATGGACAATGGCGATGATCAGCATTGATTTTCTTTAAAGTAAAAAATTAGACATGCGAAACTTAAATACCGCGTTTATATTAATTAAGAAGAAGATTTATGAAACTTGATTAACTTGGGAATTGAAAGCTAGAAAAACTAGTTAACAGACTGAAGTACTAGAAAAATAGCTCAATTTATCGCAGTCTGAATTAAATATTAGGATTTCATTATTTTATAATTTAATTAAAATAGGAGTTGAAATTCATATTAGTTACAGTGATAACACTAAGTAGAATTAATGCAATTAACATTAAATTATCTTCAATAGGCCTTAGATTATCCCTCACTAAAGAAATACTAAAACTACGGCGGTAAAGTAATATCGTAGTAATCGTATCGTAATATCCATACCAGTAAACTTAATGTCGATTGAACACTATGCTCGGTAATAGAGTCCGAAAGATAGACAGCTAATACCTATGTGTTAATACAAATGACAATACATATTGGAGCCCAAAACAAGGGTCACGACCGACAAAAAATTTTGTATTTTTTCTCCAGCTTTAGGATTTTATTCCGGCAATACTAACGAAGCGATTTAAGCGAAACTTTAACAGTGCATTAAGTATGACTAGGTCTACATTCGGTATTTTTCGGGTTGCTACACGTTTGAAAGTGTAGGCGCAAAAAGCAATCAACTTTTCCCCAGTAAGGACCCACTAAAAGTAAGAAGGTATACTCGATATATACCTGTGATATTTGGTTCACTTTTGGATTTTGTCTTCTTCTTTCGCAATTTCCTCCGCTTTTGCCGCAGCATGTCCAAAACAGCTCGAAACATTCCCTAACTCGTGAAACGATAAAACTCTGTGGAACGTCAAGGATATACAGTATCTAGCAAATCCACCACCGGCTCGAAGTGCGACAAGGAAGCTGCTCTATTATTAAGCACCAGCTTCTCGCAGCAACAAACACTTGTAAACGACTATACAAGGGCGGGTGCAGCCATAAAAGCAAATATGACGCGCTGCTCTTGCGACTTGTTTTGCACCGCCAATCCGGTTATGACTACAGCGATTAGACTTTTACCAACGGGCTATGCTGCGGACTTCCTTCGCTCCGACTCTCTGAGCAATTATTTCCACTTCTCTTTATTCTCCTTCCTCTGTGTCTGTTTGTCTTTCTGTCTGTCAACCTATCCGGCTATTTATCTATCTATCTAACTCTGTCTGTCTGTCTGTCTAGCTAGCTCAAGCTATTTGGCAACTATCTGCCTATTTGGATAACTGTTCAACTACCTAACTATCACTTTTACCTATGCTCTATCCACTTACCCGTCTGTCTCTCTAGCTATCAAACTATCTAGCTATATATTCTAGCTATCTTATCCATGTATCGTCTACAATGCCCATACCTCTATCTGCCTACCCATCTATCTCTTTGCCGGTCTTACTATCCGTCCTATCTATCTACCTACCAAATAGCCATTCATCTATCTATCTTTCTATCTATCTATCTATCCATCCGTTTAGCTACCATTTTATGCACCTATCTATTCTATCTACATTTGTACCCATCTATCTATCATCCCAAGTTTTCCTTCTCTTTTCTTTCGACTTTTCTTTCAGTTCAAAAAGGGAAACTAATTAAGTACACGGAAGGGTGTATCCCGGTTGACAACAGCGAGAGGGAGAGAGAGAGCCAGAGTCAATTGTCCGCCAAGAGCATGACGTTAAGATTTTTATTTGTTTTAACGCAACGCGAGTCAAGTTAAGTGGAAGTTGTAAAGGCTGTACGCTCGTCGCACGCGTGCGTCCCGGTGCTGTGCCGTGGCACGGCGGAGTTGCACTTGACTGCGCACCGCTGACACTTTGGCCGAACATTTGTCGCAGTCAGACCAAGAACCTTTTAAACTCCCTCCCCAGCAAAGTATCTTTTCACCCTCAACAGCAAAACTGTATTTATAGCTCGCTTGATTTGGCACACTTAAAACTCGGCTGGGAATCACACTTGGTTCTGAACTGATTCTTCAGATTTGTTGTAATTGAAGTTCGCAACTGAAAATTTGCCAATTGTTATATATCCACGTCAGAATGAGAGAAGAATGGTTAGAATTTAGTTGTGGAAGTAGTCTTTAGTTTAACTCGTAACAATTTGATTTAATTACATTCAGTCATTTTATTGCTAATGTATTAGCACAGAGGAGTTAAAGATCAAATTACGAATTTGTCAGTTAATTAATTACGATAAGTTAATGACCGGTTACTGGGATATTCGCTCGGTTATGTCACGAAAACACGCATCTGTTTGACCCTTGACCTCGTGTCTGTACTCATTACTAGAAAATCGCTAGATTTGCACACTAAAGACTCAGCTGGATCCACAATCCATTCTTAACTGATTCTTGTAATTTGTGCAAGTTTATATTTGTACTTGAGAATTTGCTTGATTGTTATTCATTTCAGACTTAAGAGAGCAACATTAGAATTTGGTGTTCATAAAAGTTTAGGATGATACAACTTTATTTATTAGTCATACGGTAAGTTAATAGCACAATAGTGAGGTATTCACTTAATGACGTAACTAAAATACGAACTATTTTTTAAATTCACTTTACTGAACATCAAACTGAAAGAGGACAATTGGAAAATATTTCGTTCTAGACTTGGTTAGCGTTGCATTCATTGAAATCGACGTATACTATTTCCTCTGTTGACATTCTGTATTAATAGTGAATTTGTTTACTACCTGAATTGTGTCGATTGTGGCGGTTTTCATTGGCAGGGTTTATTGGCATCTTTGGCACAGACGTGGAGGAGTTTTTCCTGCGACACGAAAAACATGTTTTTTTAACGCCGTGAGTTAACAGCATTAAACACTGATTCAAAGCAGCACGCGGGATATGAATTCAATCAACCAAGCATTCTTATTACGTAATAACCGTATATAAAACCGTTTACAATGAATCAAAATTCACCGATATAGTTATGGTTCTACATGAATTTACAACGAGCTCAAACGTACATATACTATTTCGACTTGTAAGCTAATTCAGTTAACCGTCATCAAGTTTTAAGTGATTCCTATAGTGTGTGTATACGGGCTTGTACTGAAATTACAGAGGGGGGTGAATGGAGGGTTAGAATTTAATTGCAGGTTGGAAATTCCTGAGTGTTACGAGCCCCCGGCGTTAGGCAAACAGCACCGTAATGAATATTTACGACGCGGTTTGGCATCGATTACTCGGGGGTGCTGAGGCCCACCTCATCCCCCCACTACCACCCCTTGACGCCGTGACCTTGAATGACCTTGCCATTTGTCAACAAGCCAATTGGGTCTTTCTCATTCGTCTCAATTCAGTAGGGCCCTTTTCGATCCCCACGACCCAGAGAGCAAATCTTAATATCTTTTGGTCATTGCAATAAAAGAGGGACCTGTGGTCTGGATAAGTCATTCGGGGGTTTTTAATTAAGAATCATGTGGGATTCTTATCTGCTGGGGGAAAAAAACACAGCATGAATCTAGGATTTTAAAATTAAACATAGCTGAAGACTAATGTTTTTAAATTTCAGTGTATATTTAAACATATTGCAGAAATATTGGTTTTTTAATTAGCATAAATTAAACTGTATATGATTTAAATAGAATTCAACGAGAAAAATTACCAGTAAAACCCTTTTACCTGCTGATAAAATTATCTCTGAACTGACGGCATCCACGATAATGTCAACAACTGATGACACACATGCTTGGAATAATAAAGTTCATGTCAAGTCGTCTGTTTATCAGTTTATGGCCATTTTACTATAAATGCCATGAAGCTGTCACAAAACAGTCGACACGAAATCGTTAGGTCATACAACTTTATTAACTCGTTTAAAGATACTGAGACGTATTCAGCAATTAAAACCTACTTACCTCGGGCAAGAATAACTTCTTAACTTAAACTTAATCTCTGCAGTTCAGCGTCTCGTTTTCGACTGAACTCTATCTGTCCTTTTCGCTAGACAACAAGATGTACAGCGAAGGGCGAGCTGAACATAAATCCCTTTTGGCACCGTATCAAACTTATATATTCATTCATCTCGGCCAATTGGTGCAGCGTTGCATCAGCACGCGCTTTTCCAAAACACGTCACGTGCACATACACTTGTATCGACTGGTATTATTATTATTATTATTTGTGTGTAATTTAAATTTCGAAGTGAAAAAAAGAAACAAATGCGAGAGAGTTGAATTGATCACTTACTGCGGTTGGGACAGTTCCAAGTGGAGCAGCGCAGTGGCGGCGTTTTTGACCAGGTCGTGGGCTTCTTTATTCGTCAGTCGATCCGCTGTTTGGCCGTTTATCGCTACAATGACGTCGCCCTCGACGATTCCCTGCAGTGCGGCCTTGCTTCCCGAGTTCACCTTTGTAACCAATAGAAAAAAATTGCAAAATCAGTGTTTGATTGAATGAATTCCGTGCAAGTTGGCGTTTTTTTAAAGGTTATGTAAGACCTTGTAGTAGTTTCAATGAATGAATGAAAGTTGGTTATAAGGTGGTCGTTTGTATAATCAACTTTGTTTTAAAGTGTGATTGTTGTCTGGAATTTCGTTTTAAGTTATCAGGTTTACAAGACCTTGGGGTAGTTTGAATGAATGAATGAAAGTTAAGTAAAATGATCATCCATCGTCAACGACTAATTGAACCTGAATTCCATTTACATCCTTGAGTTTATAAGACTTAATAGTAGCTTGAATGAATGAATGGAAGATGGTTAAGACGATCATACATCTAATCGACTTTTAATTTAAAGTGTATAATTTGTATTTGAATTATGTTAAGTTAAGATAGTTTAAGTTCATAAGATTCTATAGTGGTTCGAATGGACGAGTGAACCAATAAATGAATGAATGAAAGGTTAATTAAAGTGATGAGGTTATTACAAACGTGTTGAATTGCTAGTAATACGTTTTCATAACACTGAGTATAACTGAATGAGTGAAACTTACTTAAGACGATTATACATCCAATCAACTTTTAATTATGTGTCATCTAAATTCAATTTAAGCAATCAAGTCAGTAAGACTTGAAGTAGTTTGAAATCAATGATATGAAAGTTAATTAAAATTATTTTACGTCATCAACATTAATTCAAAGTGTAATTGTATTTGAATTACATTTAAGTTAAGATAGTTCAAATTCAGTTTAAGTTGAGATGATTTAAGATTCTACGGTGGTTTGAATGAATGAATGAAATGAATGAATGGACGTTGATTAAGACGGTTTCCCGGCTACGTTATTACAAATGTGTTGAATTGCTGCCCTGGCTGTCCATATTGCAGCGGGACACACGTGCGCCGCGTATGTGGAAAACAAAAGCGTGGGTGGGGGGTTGAAACAGACGGATAGATAGATAGTCAGAAAGAGAGCGAGAGAGGGAGGGAAAGAGGCCCCGAGAGTGTGAGAAGGGGATCAGAGCGTATTGACCCGTATCGATCTTGATCTGAAACATTCATCATTAAGGCATACCATCTTGCATGATTCGACATTTCTAAGAAACCGTCTGACTGAAGATTCTTTCAAGATTCTTGAGAATATTGCAGGATTCGTAAGGTTTAAGAAGGTCAGAATATAATCAGTGCCACTTTTCCTTAGCATGTTAGCAGTACCGGTTATGAATCTTGGATCATTTACTCACACCATCTTGTACATTCCTTCTCATTCAAGATTCTTTCAAAATTCTTGAGAATCCTGCAGGATTCTTCACGTTTAAGGGCAGAATTAGAACAATATTAATTTCCTTGGCACAGTTTATGGATCTCTATATTATTCCTTGAAACATGGACGCACATCAGCTGTATACTGACCCGTCATTTTTAAAAAAAAGCCGTCTGATTCAAGTTTCTTTCAAGATTCTTATAGGATTCTTGAGAATCTTTCGGGAATTTTCCAAGGTTTTGAGAAGATATAAATCAATAAAGATACTCAATTTCTTACCAGTAAATTTTGAAGCATCACTATGATTCTCGGATTCTTAAAAAAGGATGGTCTATAAGAATCTCAGGATTCTCTTTACGATACCCTAATATCAACGAGTACGTGGGTCGTCTTTTATTGCGATTGATAGGAGGAGGTTATAAAAGTTGCCCACCCCACGTTTCACGTTTCAATAAAAACACACACACCGAGCCACACGCATTCTGAAAATCAAACCACTTGCGGCCCCTACTAAATTACGGTCCCATTACGGTTCCGAGGTGGCTCTCTTGTCCCGTAAAAAAACAACAATCCCGTTAAAATTAAACCATGTAAACATTGTAAACAGGAACAAAGTCAATTCAAGCGTGTGTAATTCATCGGCAAATGACGGCACGATATGGCTTGTACAGCCATAGAGGAGAGAAAAGGGTTCTAGGTTCTTTACTTATTCACTACTCCCACAGTTTTGCAGTTATAGCAGCCCAAAAAATAGTGACTGTTGAACTAATAGTACTCAATGTACCTGCCAAGTTTCGTTGAAATCGGTTGAATAATTTGTTGAAATTAAATTCCTAAAATTTAACCATTCACAGTATAATTCTCCCCTTTACTTTGCTGTAGACCTGTACATGTTAAATCAGACTTACCCGGGCAATAGTTAGAGGCACTGCCGTATCGCTACCGCCACTCATTCGAAATCCCCAGGGGAAACCACCTTCCAGCGTGATTCGTTTCCTTTTGGAATCCTCCATTGGTGAAATTCCCCTACACCTTAAGGACAAGGAGAACTGAACATATAAAAGAGACCATCATAATGAAAATGTATTATATAGCTGTAAATATAACCAGGGGCGGTTCACTTACTGTTTGGCCCGGGATTATGAAGTGCTGGAAATAAACATTCTACCAAGGGTGCAAGAAGAGGCAAGGTTGGTGCCGCCGTGTTGTTTGCGAGTCAACAAACAAGGTTACGGAGTTTAAGTATCAGCTCTGGTTTGCAACAGCAAGACACGAGAACTGTTTATAAACACTGACGAAGAGGGCAGAACTGATAAGAATGGCGCTAATTGAGAGACTGAAGCTGAAAATGGAGTAGGAGAGAGTGAGAGACTCGCTTCCTCAACGAGCGTCGTCGCTGTACAAGACGAAGGGCGCGAGCCGACGCAGTGAATTATGGGCATCTGCGCAACCCCCTGTGCGTTTTACCTATACTACGAGTCAAGCGTAAATAAAAGCGGCTGTTGATATTTCAGTAACTTGGATTTGCAGCGGCCTGTTCCGATATCTGATCTACTGATATATACATTGTGATCGTCTTTATTAATTTTGCACCAAAACCATTAATAGAATGAATGATATTTTATTTGTTTATTATATTATTTTGCAGTTCTCATCCATTTAGAATTAGTAGTTCAAGTGTTCCAGTAACGGACTCGTCTTACCCGCAAGACAAAGACCCTTGTTTCTGACTCAAACGTTAACTTCTGCTCTTATAAATATACCAATTATAAAAATCATATGTAATAATTAAATATATTCAATAAACTTGCATAACAATTAATCTAATCTATGAAATCTAATCAGATTTGACCTCTAGCTTCCCACATTTAATTACTATTTCATGGTTTAAGCAAAGTAACTTGTATGCTTAAACATTATTATTCCTACTTTTATTGCTACTGTTACGTATTATACATACTTAAAATGATAACTTATAGTAACTTAAATTAAGAACACTTTTATACCGCTGAAGATAGATGGGCCGACATCACGGACCAAGTCTGGACAAAGTAATATTCCAGGATACATAGTAGCGACACATTGTCGGGGATTACGGCCGTCTATAGCATTTGACGCTTCATAGCGCGTTTCTCTCGGCGCCCTGTTACGCTTCTGACGTCACCAGCGTCACGCCTAGACGGGGGGGGGGGGGAGGGCAGGGATCCACTGCCAACCCTCGTGTATTTTTATGTTACAAATATGCAGAGCCGCGGTCTTTTGAGAAATGTTTCCTCTCCTTTTTCGACATTTCTCGACGTCTCTTTCTCGGTCGTCGTTTAAGCCATTTGCACGCGACGCTCTCGATAAAAATAACGAGCCCCCGGTTTAACGTTTTTTTTATTGTTTTTTTTTTCTCTCCCCTTCATTCTCGATTCGCTCTTTTAACAGGTATGCAATTCACTTTATCATTAGAATAATATATCATTTAACTATTTCGTTTGAAATAATTTGTCTGTTTTACCGCGACGTCTCTCGTTAATTCAAAGGCGTGTATTTTTTTTCCCCTTTCCTCCAGAGAGCCTTTAACAATTTTAATTTATAAATTACAAACGGGAATGATAATTTTGGCGCGCAAAATTAGTATTTTTACATTAAATATTCCTATTTTATATTAACTTCTGTTTGGGGGGAAAATTTTTTGAAACTAAAGCTAAGATGTTATTAAGGCAAAGGCGTCGTCGAAAAGCTGAGCGCTCTCTCTTTGGTGCTGTACTTTACTGCCGGTGGCTGGAGAAGCTGCTACGGCGCGTCCGGCATACCTATGACGAAACAATGCATTAGATACTTGTACTAGTGATGTATAACGATTCGACTCGACTCGACTTGGGCTCGAGCCGAGTTGAGTCGACGGCCTTGGTCTTCAAGTCGAGTCGAGTCGAATCAATTAGGCCGACTTGAGTCGACAAGTCGAGTCGAATATCTAGTCGAGCTAGTCGATTTACAAAATCACGAGTCGATTCGAGTCAAGTAATGCACAAGACCGAGTCGAGTCGACTAATTAGTCTACTAAAAGTCGACTCGAGTACTATCCGCCTACAGCAGACAACTTTGTAAGCAATTTTAAGTTCTGTAGAATTCAACTTAATCTAAGTCACCATATGCATTTTAAGTTAATTATTGGTTCGTTTCAGTTATAGTTTAATAGTATATCTATAACTCGGTTAAGATAAAAATACAACCGTGTCGAATAACTGAATTCAGATGAAATTGTCACGTTTATCTCCTTAAATTAGCCGCTATTGTCTGGTAATATTATCTTTAATTCGACTAAAGTATAATGTTTTAAACATGCAATAAAAGGAATTGAACCCTTGATAACTATGGTTAATTAAGTATATTTCAAATATAGATTTTAATTCAACTTAATTAGTAATTTTTAAAGCTCAGTTAAGTTATTATATCAATGAGCGCAAGACCAGACAAGATGGAGACTTTGGACCTTGACACAAGTTCATATTGAATATGCATTTTTTTAATCTGTTAGAATTAACCATTATTCGTTTAACACTACATCTACAAGTCAATCAAAATATAATATCGATATAGATCGTTCATATTCTTAATTGTTGCGGTGTTTTTTTCTTCAAGAGGATCGTAAAAATCAAAGTGTAAAAGCTTGAAAAAGGTTGGTTAACGTAATTGTCAGTCGGAGAAATTCCGCGCAGCACTACGAGCGTATCAATACCTGATTCGTTTCGCCCCGGTTCCTAGGGCGGTGATAAATCGCGGCTGCACAAAGTTCCACGCGCCCATATTTTTGTGTTCTTCCTGGGCCCAGCATAGAGCTGCGTCGGGGTATTTCTCCACTTCCTTTTGGACCAAATCAAAGGGGAAAGGACAAAGCTGCTCAACACGGGCAATGGCTACCGTTTCGTTCAAACCGCGCTCTTCCCGGGCTTTCTTCAAGTCGTAATAGACGCGTCCGGAGCAGAATATCAGTTTCTGGACCTTGAAATATTAATAATAACCAAACATGTTAGTCATTCTATTCTTTTTCCAGTAAACTTAAAGTACCGGTAAATTTCTTTATTTGTTTTTTTTTAATATTAATTACATAACACTAATTATCTGACTAATTGACAAAGAATGTACTTTGGTTCAATTTCGAGACCGTTTAATTGGATAATAACCAAAGCTATTAGTCACATTATCTATTTCGAGTAAATATAACCCAAGATTCAATTTTCGGACCTTTTTTTGAGCAACATAGTTAATTAAATAACAATAACAAACTAGAATTAAATTAACCGCAATATAGTTTATAATAATGAGGGAGAAGAACCGAAGACTTGTATACTTTGGTTGAATCCTGGGACGCTACTCCGGATTCCGGAATCATCCGCACAAACTCGGTCCCTTCGGCCATGTCGCTAAACGAGGATTTGGCTTCCGGATGTCGAAGCAGCGACTTGGGCGTCATGATTATCAGCGGCTTGCGGAAGGGTAGAGCAATCTGGCGCCGCAGGATGTGGAAGTAGTTGGCCGGCGTCGAGCAGTTGGCCACGATCATGTTGATATCGTGAAGCTGCTGCGTGGCGAAGTCGTCGGTCACCGCGGGCGAAACATCCGCATCCTCGGAGCAGAGTTGGAGGAAACGCTCCAGACGTGCGGATGAATGTTCCGGACCCATACCTTCCATACCGTGCGGAAGCAACAGAACCAAACCCGACTGGCGAACCTGGAAATTGTAATCAAAGTTAATTTAACTTAATTAAGTTAACCACTGAACTGAAATTCCTTTTTTTTACATATTTTTTTCTTAAATGCTAAACATAATAATTGGTAATAGTAATAACAAAATCATTATACAAAATTACCCATTTGGCCTGTCCGGATGAGATGAACTGATCAATGATACACTGAGCCGTGTTGTTAAAGTCGCCAAACTGCGCTTCCCAGCAAACCAGGGCGTTGGGATTGGTCAGAGAGAAGCCCAGTTCGAAGCCGAGGACTCCAAACTCGGAGAGGGAGCTGTTGCAGACCGTGTAAGCAGCCTGGTCCGGATACAGGTTGGACAAGGGTCGGTAGGTTGAGTTATTGCTCGCCTGGTGGTGAAGCACGTGGTGCCGGTGACTGAACGTGCCGCGCTCAACGTCCTGGCCGCTTAGGCGAACGTGAATCCCTTCCTGCGATTCATCAGCGTAAAAAAATGAAAATTTAATCAATTTAAAAATCGATTACAATAAAGTAAATTATAATAAAGATAAGAGATCATAATTGGATCAACATTTAACATTTAAACTAAAGATAACTAAGTCATTAAATTAAATATAATGACAATAAATTCCATATTTGTAACGCTTTACAGTTATATGGGATTCAGCGTTTCAGTGTTATTAAACTAAATATGATATTAACCCTTTAGGTTCTATGATTATTCAAATCCTTGCAAATTGGAAAATAAATCAAGAACCTTGAGCAGCGATCCAAAAGCCATAGCTTCAGCCATAGCCCAATCCACTTGTCTGGTATTCACCATTTCCATTCTGGCTTTCAGGATCCTTTCGATGCCCTTGTGAAGCACGAAGTCACCGGCGTTGGGCGGGGGTGACGAGAACTTTTTCCCGATGGTCGTCAGGGTTTCCTCCGGTATTCCCGTGGCAGACACTTTCAGCGGATCTTTACCTGCAATCAACATTCCGCTTAAAACTTAAACTGGATAAAGTTTTAAAAAAAACTATACAACGTTACGTCATACTAAAACGAACATTAATTATAAAATTTGAAATTACTCAAATTATATAAATTTAAAAATAACACTAAAAAATTACAATTCTAGAAAAAAAAACTAAATTTGAAATTAACCTTAAAAGAGGATCTTTACCAGCATATAACCGTTCAAGTTAAAACAAACTGGATTAACTTAAAATGTAATTAACATCAGATAATATCAATATTAAACTTAATTTTTATTTCGAACTCATTATTAATGAAACAATAATTGATAATTTATAATTTAATGATAATTAAATAAAATTTATGAATAAAATAATACTTAATTTATTTTGAGACTTGAATTCACTTAAACAAAAGATGAATTTACCCTCAAAGAATCCTGACCAGGGCGAATCGAGCCAATCCTTGTAGCGAATCCTCGTCTCCTTCTGGGCTTTACTGAAGGCCTCCTCGCAGATTCTATCATAGCTGGAGCGCAGTTCATCGACTTCTTCCTTGGTGACGACTCCTTCAGCGATGAGTTTCTCGCTGTACTTGTCCAGCGCGGTCTTGGTCTGCTTGATTTTGCGGTACATCTGCGGCTGGGTGAACATGGGCTCGTCGATCTCGTTGTGTCCGTTGCGCCGGTATCCGACCAGGTCGACGACGACGTCCTTGTGGAACGTGGCCCTCCACTCGGCAGCCACACTGCAGACGTGCATCACCGCTTCGGCGTCATCGGCGTTGACGTGAAAGATGGGCGCGTTGACCACGCGGGCGACATCAGTGCAGTAGGCCGAGGAGCGGGAGAAGCGGGGGTCGGTGGTGAAGCCGATCTGGTTGTTGACAACCACGTGAATGGTACCTATTACAATTTTTTTTTAAAAATGTATATATTAGCATTTTAACTTGACTAACCATATAATCTTATGTTATCTCTATAGTATCTAACATCAACTATGACATTAGATAATTAATGTAACTTTAATAACTGCTAACTTGGCAGCTGATAAATTTGACGTTAGTAAATCAAGTTGAAGTGAAGTATTTTTGCAACGCGCGTTAGGTGGTTTATGAAATTGATGTTAAAGAAAATTACTCATGGACCGGTTTTATAAACGAAGGTTTCAATTACGTCAAATTTTAACAAATACATTATGTCTTTAATAGGATTAATTTACTTGGTGTTAACTTTTACTTACTTGTCAATTTAAATAAAATCCAAGTTGCAATCGACTTAAGTCGAATTTAACCAGACTATAATTAGGTTGGTTAAGCAGTAATATACATCAAGCTACTCCAAAATTTCGCTATAATTAAGTGTGTTCAGTCGATATTTAATTGATTGCTATTTAAGTTAATCATACTTAAGTTTTACGAGTGGAATAATAGTCGGGCAAGCCAACGACTGTTTGCATTTTATTCTAATTTAATCTAATGAGTAAACTGTTCGAAGAATACCATGAGTGGTATAGTCGGGAAGGTCCGACAAGTGGAATGTCTCGTAAACGACTCCTTGTCCAGCGAAAGCGGCGTCTCCGTGCAATAAAATGGACATTGCCTTTTTACCCTCGGCGTCTCCTTTGTAAAACTGCTCGGCTTTGGTCCGACCCTGAACCACGGGGTTGACGGCCTCGAGGTGCGAAGGGTTGGCTACAACGGCCAGACGGATGTTTTTGTTTGTTACGCGGTTCAGTCGCTCGATGTAGGTGCCCAAGTGATACTTGACATCGCCCGAACCCTGAAAAATTATGTCCAAATTTTATTGGCTTTTTATTATCCTTTATTTAAATATATCAAGTCAAAGTCAACTTGTTCAATTAATTGGTTACTTTATTTTAATTTTTACGCTAAATTATTTTATTTAATTCGTTATATCGTTCACTGCAAACCATTGAAACTTGATTATTGTATTTGCATTACTCGCCGTTTCAAGCAATAAAGTTGAAATTAACACATAAAATTAGTTGAATAATTTAATTTACATGTAATTGATTTCATTAATTAATTGTTTTTGTTACATCTTCCATTGGAGAAAAATGAACGTTTATTTTTTATTGTTATTCGTTATCTAAACATACTTAAAGTCAAAATTAACCAACTGAATTAACTTAATTACATTATTCTACGTTTTACTGTGTTGATTTACTTAAATAAATCTAATTCAATACATCGTCCGCGGAAAGATAATCAAATTTAACTTTCTCTTAATTATCTATCCGTTGCATTAAACAAATTAAAGTGAAAATGAGCCCTTAAAATTAACTTATTACCTCATTTTAAATTAAACTCTATTGGTTTAAGGAAATCAACCTAATTCCTTACACAATCAACTCTTTAGTTATTCTTGGTTTAAACAAATTAGACGTCGAAATTAACCCTTCAATTTAATTAATTACAACTTTATATAACTTAATGGTTTTTATAGTTTTTTTTTTTACATCGTCCACGGCTTCCAGGGCGTTAAACTGGGAGAAAAGCTGCTCCAGCGGTTTGCGACAGACATTGGCCAAGACATTCAGTCTGCCTCGATGAGGCATTCCCATGATTACAGACTCGACACCGAGCTGACTCGACTTGTCGATGATGGCCTTCATCGCCGGAATGAGAACCTCGCATCCTTCCAGGCCAAAGCGCTTCTCCGATGCCCATTTCCTCGCCAAAAACGACTCGAACCTGCGCACCAACAAACGACAAATACATCTTGAAATATCAACTTGATAACTGCGCGAGTTAATCATTCAATCTATCAATCAATCAATCTATGTAGCTAGTCAATCAATTTGAGTTGAAATGAATCGGTAAATAGAAAAGCTACCCTGTAGATCGAACTAATCGGGAAAGCGTCAGCCGTTTAGTTTCGGCGTCCAACTGAAGAGCTCCGGGTGATTCAAATCTCTGCTTGATCCAGTTGCATTGTTCGGCCGAGTTTATGTGCATGTACTCGACGCCAATACTGCGGCAGTAAGCAGCTTCCAGTCGACTGAGTATGTCCTTTAAGGGCAATGATTTCTCCTGGCTACCGATGAACGTCGTCAGAGGCAGCTTGAAGACGCGCTCTCGGTCACTTTCCTCTTCAAAAAATAACATTTTATGAAATAATAAACAGATAACACCTTTTGAGAAAAGGATAAAAGAGCAAACAAGAGGACCATAATTGGTAAATCCCAAGTTATAACAATTGCTAAATTCGGTCCCTTACAGGATTACGTGGAAAAGAAGCACCGGCCAGAAAAAGCTGCTCAATTTGTTCCCACACTTTGGGAAATCTTATCAGCACGGGAGTGAAAACACTAAAATGCTGCCGATGCAGCATCTTCCTGGCTGTTTGACGTAATTCTTGATTATCTCTGTAACGGCAAGCCGCTTAATCAAGATATGGGGAAACTTACCAAGGGCATACGAGTTTATCTGAAGCTCGGGCGCGTCCAATTTTTCAAGGTCACAGCGCTTGATCTCCAGAGGGTCAAGGTCGGCCAAATGGTGACCTCGGGCCTGTTATTTTCCGTAAAAATCACCATTAGAATTAGTTCCGTTGCCTTAGAATAGACAGATAGGTAGGTAGGTAGGTAGATAGATATGTTAGATAACTAGATAGGAAGACAATATGAACAGATAAGGTAGATAGAAGTCAGATAGGCAGGTATATGGGTAAAAAGATAAGCAGGTAGATAGGCATGTAGACAAATAGATGGATAGAGAGATAGACAGGTAAAGTGATCGGTAGATGGATAGGTAGGTAGGTAAGCAGGTTTATATGAATATAACTAGATAGATACGGAGATAGATAGATAGGTAAAACAGGTAGATACAGATAGATAGTTAGGTAGGAAGATAGGTAGATGGTTTTTAAATCAAGATACAGATAAGGTTGTTACAAACAGGTTACAGGTTGAGACCGACAGACTGAAAGATAGATAGATAGACAGACAGATGGACACACAGATAGACAGATAGATAGATGGACAGATAGATAGATAGATAGATAGATACGTAGATAAAGAGACACATACAGAAAGATAGACAAGACACACAGACAGACAGACAGACAGAAAGACAGCTACAGATAGATAGATAGATAGATAGACCGACTGAGAGATAATATAATTATCTTGAATTTACCTGATAGGATCGAATAAGAGTTTGGACGGCTAAGTGATCTTCAACAGCTTTGAGGTTTCTCTGCTCTACAGTTGACTGCACTGAGGGTAAATGCAAAACCTCCGCGGGCGATGACGTCGGGGGTTGATAGCTTCGGAAATACGTGTCCCAGGCCTTAAAAACAGATAACACAAAAATAAACAAAGAAAAATCTACGTGTTGTTTTCCACGTTTCCTTAGGAATAAAAAAGAAGGTCGCGCATTTTCTTTCTCGGGAAACGGTCATTAAAGTTTAAGGGATTCGGCGCACACAGGGAAAAAACCGCACTTCTTATTGACGCCCAAGGCCACAACTGGCGTGACGTGAATTTTCCCACAAAAGCAACCGAGGGTAAGTAAAGGCGTCACTATCACTTTCTCGAAAAGGACAGAAAAAATAGGGCATTCCACGAAATCAAAAATAGGTCAAGGAAAATGTCTTGCAAAAAATTAAACTGAATATAAGATTTCAAATGCTGTAATAGAATAATAATAAACTTATACGTAAGAGGTTGGCTATAATACCGAATGAACGCTGCGGGGATCCGCCAGCCAGGCGTTGTACATCTCTTCCATGTAGACTGACGAAGACTCGTACTGTCGCGCGGCGGTGGGAGGAGGCGGTGGTGGTGAAGCCGCGGCGCTGAACACTCGAACGCCAGGCCCGACATCTCGTCTTCGCCGTGCGAAGTAGCTCGCAAGGCGGTCCGGCATCACGGGAAGTAGATTTTTGGCACGATACATTTTAAGCAAGTTTTGAGAATTGAGGTAAATCTAATTAAAATTCCCGTGCTTAAAACCAGCCAAAGAATTTCGTGTTGTTTAAAGCAGCAACCAGTTAAAAGGCAGAATAGTTCGATAGTTGTCTGCCGATGGCTAGGGGCCACAGAGAAATGTAAAACGGAGAAAACGACCGGACAGCCGCTTTACACGAGGGTTCTTCGTACAATAAAAGTTTACAATTCATATCTGACATTTTTGTAATCACGAGTTGACTCACGATTGTGCGGCGTTGCCAGTTCGTCTAAATTATATTATCTCCATTTTTTTCCCCCTAAAAATCTTGTCACTGTAAGAAGCCCAGTTAAAGCTTAAAATTTACTTCTAGTAATTTAGGTTATATGAATGATTAACTTAATGATTAAAAATGAATAGTCAAAATTAGGTATGATGAACATTATTATCAAGTAAATTTCTTTTCAATACATGATTATTATTACTTCAGAATTAGTCGGGAAGATTATTTACGGCTTTCTTTGTTTATTAAATAAATTTCCCTAATCTAAAATAGATATTTCTGACTTTGGCCAAAGTACTGAAACCGCAGCGCCATTCCACAGTGGTAAAATCTATTTTATCATACGATATTGTAATTTATAATAAAAATATATGTGATAAATCATGTAATAACAATAAACATAATATTACAATTCATAAAAAAACGAAATTCTAATTCCGTGTTATCCCTTAGGTTGAAATTAGAATAGTACAATTACCTGAAATTATGTTGTCATGGTGATTTGTAAATTGTTCCATCTACAAAAAAATTAAGCTAATTTTATTTTTAATTTACGGTATTATTTTGTTAACTATGCGAGTGAATGGACTTCTCGCCTATAGTTGAACATCATGCGTTGGACTTCAATTCTTCAAGCATAGGTTGCGCATTAGATTTTATTTCAATTTTCTTTCAGAAAACAAGTTTAGAAACGCCAATAAAGCCGATACGAATCAATATGTAACAGAGAAATACACTGCAACAATCAAACTAAGGACGTTAGTAAATATGGGACGTGAATTTTTACTGAATACAAATAATACAATAATGCTTCTACTCTACACCAATTTTGGTCTTTTGGAGCTCTTTGACCAATAAACAGGGCGGAAATTTCTTCTTTTATAAATTAAATATGTCTCGTTTGCTTCAGTGCCCTTGGTTTGGCGTACAAGCGCGATCGAAGCTCGTTTTAATGTGCCAAATGTTTGCTGCAGGCTTCGAAGTAGCAGTTCATCTCAAACGAGTAGTTCCTCTGTTGAACAAAACATCGCCAAGATATAAATGATGCAACATAAATTAAGAATTATTAGGTAAATAAACTGGTACAACGTTGAAAATTCGTCTTGCGTCTGAATAATCCATCTTTTTATCTAACTGTTTATGTATGTCTGTCTGTCTGTCTATCTATCTATCTATTTATCTATCTGTCTGTCTATCTTTCTATCTATCTATCCATCTGTCTATCTATCTATCGATCTGTCTATCTATATCTATCTATTTATCTGTCTGCCTCTCTAACTATCCATCTATCTATCTATTTATCTATCTGTCTATCTATCTATCTATCTATCTATCCATCTAACTGTCTCTCTGTTTCTCTATCTATCGATCTATCTATCTATCTATCTATCTATCTATCTATCCATCTATCCATCTATCTATCTATTTATCTATCTGTCTATCTATCTATCTATCTATCTATCCATCTAACTGTCTCTCTGTTTCTCTATCTATCGATCTGTCTATCTAACTATCTATCTATCTTGCTTTCTGTCTATTTATCTACTTAACAGTCTAATTTTCTATTTATAGTCTATTTATTTATCTGTCGTGTCTGTTATTTGTCTATTCATCAAACAATTAGAATTTTAAAGAAATCAATCAAAATAAATGAAAAATAATGAAGTATGAAACGACGTAACTGAGTGGTGAAAACATCGGGTGCAAGATAACGTCAAAATTTAAGCCAATCAGTGTTGGATATTCCATAAAGAGCCTGTCTATACCACGGTAGGATTTGTAATGCGACTTCGGACGCGATCAGCCATCAGCGTCGACCAGTTCTGTGATCCTCTACACTGATTTGTCACCCTTCAGTACTGTTTCAGCATAATGGAGAAATGTTGCATATGTCCTACTTGTACGTTGATACCTTAAATAATATTATAAGTTACAAGATTGAAAAAATGATTACTTTCAGTATTGTGTTGGAAATATATCACCGGCGACTAAACGACGCGCGTAATGGCGTCAATGACTGAATTTCATACTAACGCAGCCCCGTTTTCGCTCAAAATGTTGAAACTTTAAAATGAAAAACACAATTTAGAAACATTACAACCTACTTCACGGTTACTGAAAGACTCTACGTCTTAAAAGTTACGGTATTTCCAAATAATCATCTTCTATAAAGAAGCTTGACGAAAATACCACGTCTAACGTATTCACATTCTACTGATTAATCTGAATCTTCTGATTGCATATACTGAAAAGATTTCGTGCAAATTTTTTCATTAGCTTTGTTCATGCTTCTTGCTACTTGTATCCTTCTTCTAGGGTGAACTAATCTTTTAATTTATAGCCCTCTAACAATACCTGAGAAATGGTAATTAGCATACTTAGCATGCCCCATTGTTATTGTATTTTTTTTTGGGTTTACGCTGTAGGCTATACACGAATGCAAAACAGTCATATCACAATCTTCTCCCACTTCAGATCTTGCCAGGTGTTGATGCCAGTGACGTCAATCCAGTGCTTTCGCTTACCAAGGTTCAGCATTACTTAATAACATATTAATTTATTAACTAAATTAACATAAAACACAAAATGACTCAAAAGAATCAAATTTTTTTAATGCTATAAAATTTATTCAACGATTAAAACTAGGGTTTTCACTTTCAGCTGAAAAGGTGGTAAATGTAGAAAAGTGGAAATACTATATTCAAGCATTGTTGTTTTCTGTATCGTAGCGGGCCTTTGCAACCTAAGGTGGTTTCCAGTGGTTTACACGGTTTACAATTCTCATGCGCACTTTCACGTTCTTCGGTATCCCACTAATTGGGCAAACCT
>JAIQCU010000148.1:0-81438 GCA_022114935.1 Leptestheria dahalacensis
ACTCTCATTATTGTTGTTCTTATCTTTCGTCGAGTAGCTTTATTCGCAAACTGAACCCTTCTCGCAGCACTGCGTCAACCTTGGCAGAGTTTACCTCGACGTGATGTAAAAGCTGCTCCGTGTTGAGAGAGGATCCTGGGTCCAAAGATACCTTCTCTGTCGGGCAGATGGTCGGGTAAACGCCAACGGGAAGTTGGACGAAATCCCGCAGACCCGCACGCGGATGATATCGCTCGGGAGTTCTGTCGCTGATCTTGTAGGCTTCCCGCACGACAGCGACGTGATCGAATCCGGACGGCCGTTGAAGAATCTCCTTTACACAAAACAAACAAGCTGGTATTAGTCACAGGTGGAAGCATTCATAAGACTCACGAGTAAGTCTTCACGACTCGAAGACGCCAGCAGTGGCTGCGACTGAAGTTTGCACACGGCAGCAGGAACGCAGTAGAAAAATGAAGGTTCGTTGCACAATATGTGGTCCCAGAGACGTGGCCACTCATTCTGGTGCATAACCTACTTACAAATGAAGTAAACCTTAAACATGGCCGTTTCGGCAAGTGACAATAAGGTGGCTACCGACGAGTAAGCACTCTGCATCCACTGCCAGGCGTAATGTTCGCTTCGAACCCCGTTACCCACTAAGTGCCTGTACAAACGCGGATCCTGCTCGAGAAGTATGATATCAAGTTGCATGAGGACAGGATGCGGTGGGTGAGGGACGTCATCAAACCACCGCTGACACTGATTGACTGAAAAAACAAACACAATTTAGTTACTCCTTATTTCAGTTAAGCACTATGTTTACCTACAGAGGACCGACAGTGCGATCTCGAAAAACGCCAGCTCGTTTGCGATGCAAACACTCTCGAATGGCTTGAGGAAATCTCTCAGGAACGAGCAACGCTCCAGTGAGGGACTGTGGACAATAAGGCTTCGAAAAACGTTTCTGAAAGTCTTGTCGTTAACAGGATCTGCCATGTCCCCGACAAATTCGATCTCGTGCCGTCTCCGTCGCAGCCTCAAGTAGCATTCCCTTGAATGAGAATATAGAGAAATACCGTTTAAAAAACTGTAGCAAATTAAGATCATTTGCATCATTTTAAACCTATTGCCCGGTAGCTGAAGTAACGTTTTCCACAGCGTCAATCTGTGCTCATCTGGTATTATTTCAAACTGACGTAGAGCTGACCTCAGGTCAAGTTTGGTCTTGTCATCGTGATCCATAATGCTTTTTAATCTGTTATTTATCGTTGTTTTTATGTTGTTGTTGATGATTGAGTTGAGTGACCGAATGATGTGTGTGTACCGTTTGTTTTGTACAGTCCGGTCACATTTTGAATTCAGTACAGCATTGCCAAGCTGGTAGCGGGCCTTTCCAGAAAACTCAACATTTTGTACGTTTTACCGTTAAATCCAGTTTACTTCAATTTCTTCCTATAAAATTAGGTTTGATGATCTACGTTTAAATCTTCGTTTTCCATTTCACACCAATACAACTTGATGTACTTTTTTTTTAAATAGAGAAACAGATTCCGGGAATAGTCGATTAAGACAATAAAAGCCGAACAAAATCAATTCTTCATAAAAATCTGTACTGAGGAGAAACATCCGCACGCCCAAGATCTGCTTACGACGAACCCAAAACGTTAACGCATCAGTGGATAAAAAATTGAAAAAAAAAATCGAAATCAGTCATAAAAAATAAATAACTATCACGTTTACTTTTTTTAAGTTTAAGAGGCACGCTGATCATATCTGCTGGAATCGTTTGCAATTAAAAATTACCAATGGGGGGAAAAGAACACTGGAGAAGGAAAACTGGAGAGGACTAGGAAAAACACTTGTTACGAAGTAAAAGACGAATTAAATCAGATTTACGCCGAATAAAATAAATAAGTTAGCAACGTATACAGTGACGCAATGGACAGAACAAGACCAAAATGAGGATATACAAGACGAAGAGGCTGCACAAGCAAGTTTGAGAGACAATGATGAATTGAACTCTTTATCAAGGTACTGTGCACGTGAAGCAGAGCTGCGACGGCCCAATGCAATCGTCATGACAGAAGGCCCCGCACTGAGTGCACATGATCATTGCCTTCATGTTACACGAGCAACTGGAGCTGCTGCTGGAGAACAGGCTGCTACCATGGGTCTCGTCGGAATGTTTCAGGCGGCTGCTGGTGTTCACTGGTGGCTGCGGTGTCACCATCATCGTCTGCTGCTGCAGTTGGTTGGTAAACATGGCCTGCTGCGGCTGCTGAGTCAAAACGGGGAAGGAATTCTCCATCTGGGCTTGCGGATACACGGGCTGCTGAGGCTGCTGCTGGAGATTCGTCGGCCAAGGCTGCCGCGCGGTCATTATCTGCTGCTGCTGCTGCTGTTGAGGGATCATGGGCGGCCGCTGTCGCATGATCTGCGGCTGCGTATAGCAGCTCTGCATCATCTGCGGGCGCTGCTGCTGCGCGAAGTTGGCCGGGTAGCCAGCAAGCTGCTGAGGCTGCTGAGCTTGACCCATGTAGGGGAGTACAGGCTGCTGCTGGGCCTGAAAATGCTGCCACTGATTCACCTGTACAGGGTACCTCATCTGCTGCTGTTGCTCTTGTCTGAATTGCTGCAGCCGGATATTCACCTAAAATAATTGCAATTGCGTATTATACCCATGATGTACTAATTTATGCCAATGATTAGGATAATTAGTTATATCAGGTAGGATAGTTTAATGGAAAGTGAGATTTTACCTGCTGCTGCTGAGGCTGCTGTTGTACAAACTGCGGTAAGCGCGGCGTTGTCGCTACAACAGGCCTATAATTCTGTTGCTGCTGCTGCGGGCAAACCGGTGTCGGCGCCCTGGGGGCAGCAGCTTCTGGCAGAACCTGAGCGAGCTTCACGTTCGCCTGTTCAGCTTCAGCCGGCTGCTGCTGAGGGATTACCGGGCGGACGGTGATAGGGGCCGCCGGCTGCTGCACAACTATGACGGGTGGCGCTGGCTTTTCAGCAGCTTTAATGACCCCCTGCTTGGGCGCCGTCGACTTGGAAGTCGTCTTGGTAGTCGACTTGGGTGCTGTAGTCACCGAGGAAGTCGTCGTGGCTGTGGTGGTGGCTGCTGTGCTGACGAAAGCCGATGGAGGACGTAACTGGGCCTTGAGCTGCTCGCAGTTGGGACTGTTTTCAATCACCGCCTGGCAAATCTTGTAGGAGCGTTCCAGGTTAACGTTACCTGGAGGCGCCTTCTGCTGCTGCTGCTGCTGGTGCTGCTGTTGCGGCTGCAAAGCTTTGATGGGTCGAGGACTAGGCGTAGTGGATGTGCTGGGACCCCGGGGAAGGATCCGGAGCCCTCCGGATGTGCTGCTCGTCGATGGCCGCAGTTTACTGGGCGCGATCCGCGTCAATGCTGAAAAACAGAGCTTAGTTGTTTTGCATAATAATATCGAAATCAAATTAAGAACAATATTAAGAGAACCATTTAATTAGCACCAAATCAATTCAATTACATTATTTTTTAAATTATAAATATTACTTAGAATAAATCAACTTGATTTTTATAAACTTAAAACGAAAACCAATGAAATTAAGATCAGAATACTGAATTTTTCAAGTTAAAATTTATCTGAAATACTATAACTACAAAATCATTTCCACTAATATTACATAAATTGAAATAATGAAGACGCATCAACTAAAACAATATCGACTGAACAAAATGGCAAGAATTTAATCCTTAAGAATTAGATAAATTTTTGATTATTATTTATTTAATTCAAAGTTAAACGATACATTTATACTGAAATCAATTAAAGCAATTTAAATACCTGGAGTAGTGGAAGTAGCTTTAACGTCACCCTTGGTTGACCTCACCCCAACGATGGAAGGATCGGGAACCACCAGAGTCGTCCCGGGCGGCAAAGAGATGGGCAAGGTCAACGGCAAGGTCAAGGGTAAAGTCACAGGGAACGGCAGAGTCAAGGTCAACGTAGTCGACTGGTTGAAGGCAGCAGCCGCCGGCACCTGCTGAGACGGAGCTGCAACCAGTTCGGGTGCTGATTCAACTTCCGGCCTCAGGCTAACCGGAGCCGGTTCAACCGGAGGAGGTGATGACTCCGCTGGATTCGACGACATTTCCGCAGAAGCAGTTTCAGTCAATGATTCCAACGGTGGAACCTGCTCAGGTTCCACTGGCTCCACGGGTTCCACTGCGTCAACAGTAGCGGGCTCTGCATGTTCCACAGCTGGTGGTGGAATTTCCACGTTCTCAACACACCTCGATTCTTCCTCGCACCAAGGTTGTTGGAAATCGTCAACAGGTGGAACGTCGAGTGGAACAGAGATTGGAACATCTTCGGTGCGCGCCAATTCCTGGAGGAGTTCCACAGTGGCTTTCGTGTTCACGGCGTGCGGAGACTCGTTGACCAGCTCTTCCACTTCTCGGGGAACCTCGTCGTTGTCCTCATCGTCGTCTTCGGGTAAACCAACACCGGAAGGTTCGACGTCTGGATTTGTTCCCTCTCCCGCTGCGGCGGCACTGTCCTCGTGGACCTCTTCTTCAATAACTTGGGTGATTACGTCTTGTACTGGGTCCTGATGCACTTGTTCTATTTGTTCAGCGTTACCTCGACTCGATTCTTCGACAAGTTCGGCTGGCAATGTTGTTTCCTCACTCTCCTCTGTCAAGTTCGGTGCGTCCAAGGTTTCGACAACAAGTTCTGTAGCAGTCGGGACGGTCTCGTTAGGCGGGTTCTCCGAAGCGGGTTCCGAAACAGGTTCTGAAATGCCACCGATTCCCACTTCTTGTTCCGCTGGTGCCTCGACTTCGGCTTCCGTGGAGGAAAAGACTCCTGCCACTTCTGCAACTGTACTCGCTTCCTCAACGGGAATCTCGGCGACTGGCTTTGTCAAAGGTTTCCCACCAATTTTTCTCTTTTTCTTTTTACTGACCTTCTTCAGTTTTGGCTTGACAGGCGGTTCGGCCGCCGGTAGGGAATCCTCGGCGTAACAGTGTTTTCTGGCCGAACTGGAAAAGGATCTCGTCCTCGACGAAACGGAGCCGATTCTCTCGGGCGCAATGGCACCTGCGTCTGTCTTGCACCCCCAGAATGGCTCGAAATGTTTCACCTTCCATGGATCTAGACGTCTGGTATCCCGTTCCGCCTCGGCCCGCACCTTCTGTTGAAACTCGGGTGTGAACTCACCAGCGGCCAGGCGTTCCCGCCACTTCTGACAGGCCCGACCAAAAAATTCATTGCTGAGGGCCGTCCCACTGAGTTTGAAACTGCCGTCTGTAGCGGGGTGCCTGTCGACCTCGGGTAAAAGTTGTAACAGTTTCTGCTGGTATAAAACAGGTAGGCTTGAGAAGGTGTGCTTGCTAAGGATGGCTCTCAAGTTGGCGTGAACGAGAATGGACGTCGGGTTCTGAAGATCGATACAGCCTTCCCTTGTTTTCTGCATCTGTGCAGCAGCCGACAGTTTTCGGGCGAAGCGTTTGTGATGTTTGACGTGAAAACCAGGGATGGACGCTAGAACTTCCTTCATCGTCGTCTGGACGGGGGTGCCCTGGTTAGAGGGAGCGCCGGATTCCTCAACTGGGATTTCCGCAGTGTTGTGGCACGGATTTGTACTGGGCTGGGGCTGGGACAGGACCGGGAGCTCGTCGACTCCCCGCGGGGAGATCACCTTGGTCGCAGATTTGGAGAAATGCTGGAGTATTCCAGTTCCGTGCGAGGCTATGCTCGTGTTACGCTTCCTACGTTTGGCTTGCTGCTTTAAAGCGTGTTGTGTTGCACATCGTTTGATATATTTCTGACTTCCTGTAGGTACTGGGCTGACAGATGTCATCAATAATCCATTATCCAACAATACTGAACTGGTGCTGGTTTCAGCCATAATGTTTCAATATTCAAAACAAACGACTTTTTCCCCTTTTTTTGGAAAACCTGTAACGAAATAAATATTATCTCCGTTAAAATCCATTCATACCGCCCAGTTGAGCGCTGAAAAGCGAGCTTACGTGTGTAGCTAATCCATAAACGTTTCAAAGTTGTTTGACGCTTAAACAACAAACGCGTAAACTTCCGTGAAAATATTGCTGCAATCAAGGCAACACAGTAAACGTTTACTCTATTTTCGTCATACGCAGCGTTGCCATGGGTTTAACAAACGTTCACCTTAATGTCCGAGTACTCTTTTAATATACTTAAAACTACTAATTTAATATTCCAATAACATATGTATATATAGCATAGTAAATTTAATACCCATGTTAAGAAGGTGATTTAAAAACTTCAGTCGCCCTACTTGGCCAGGGCGAGATTCAACAGTAAGAACATTTCAGTTAGCCTTCTTATATCTTAATTCACTGTAATGCAACCCATTTTATTCAGATAAAAAGTTTCTGTTTATATAAAATGAATATTTTGATTTTCAAGTACGTCTAGATAACAGGGGGAGTGTATATTCAGAAGGTTTTGAAGTTCATCTGCCCTTGATTGATTTTACACTCGTTCCGAGTAAACAGAAAAACCGCAATTTTAAAACGCTATTGAAATAAAAATATCTGGTATATAAGATAAGTACTTTGATTTCTAATACAGCTAGATAAAAGGGCGAGTTGCCGTAGGGCGAAAATCAGACAGGGCGATTATATTGACAAAGTTTGAAGTTCGTCTGCTACCGATTGATTTACACTCGTGCCGAGTAAACATAAAATCCGAATCTTTCATTCTCGATTTGAGTAGAGCCGGTGGCTCTAAAAACATACTTACATTTCTTTACAACATTAAATAGAATGTCGTTTATAAGTCGCACCATCAACGGGTTTGCGTTACTTCAGCGCAATAGTCCAATCTTGTTGTCTCTGCGGTCGCTCTATGGCGACAGACCAGAGGTAGCAAGAAACCTGCGGCAAAAGTTGGCCGGTAAACTTTCCCATATAACCTGAACTATAATAAGAGTTAATTAGCATTATCTCTTATGTGTTGTTAGCCTTGGAAAAGTTTCAAAAGGATCCCGAGCTTCACTACCGTGTCAACATCGGACTTCCCGCCCCCAAAGGCAGTCGATCTCGGGAACTGAAGGAACGTTTGGCGCTCAGAAGGAATCTGAGATCTAATAAGGAATTGGACAAGGCGATGCGTCTTGCCACTTGTATGTATATTCCGTAAAAGGGTTTGTGACGTAACTGAAAACGTTACTGTCTTACAGATAAAGTTCCGCTGGAGAAAGTCCGGTCTGAATGGCTGAAAACAGCTGGCCAGTTTCACCTACGCGATATCGCCGACCACTGCGGGGTCTTTGAGGATCTCTTTGGGGAGGCCTACTTTGTCCCGCGGGTGCCGCTTGACGTCAAGTATGAGTTGGCCGACAGCACGCTGGCCCCTGTCTACTCGGGAAACCAGATAAAGCCGCGTGAAGCCGTCAAAGCCCCGCTCGTCGGCTATGATGCAGAACCTGAAACTCTCTGGTCCTTGGTGTTGACAAACCCCGATGGGCACTTTACAGAGAAAAATGCCGAATACTTGCATTGGTTCATGTATGTTTACACCCTAATTTAATTTGTTAAACATTTCAGTAATTACATCATTGTTTTTCTTAACTTGTAGTGGAAACATCCCGGGCAATGACGTTTCAAAGGGCGACGTTGTCATGGACTACCTGCAGCCGTTCCCCGCTCGGGGCACAGGATTCCAGCGGATGATTTTCGTCCTATACAAACAGGACAAGAAGATTGACTTCAACGAAGTAGCAAAACCTTCTCCGTGGTAAGGGACCGTCAGACAAATGCAGTTTTTGATAACTTTTTGTGGAACACATTGAATTCGACTTACTCATTGAATCGCACAACCTAGCTTGTCTCTTGCTGACCGAAGTTTCCGTACCGCGGTCTTCTACAGACAGCATCAGGATTACCTCACACCGGCAGGCTTGGCGTTTTATCAGACCGACTGGGATTCCACACTGACCAGTTTCTTCCACGATACATTAGGTTTACATTTTCACCATATTTTCCCATTTAATTTTAAAAGTTAAGATTACAACATGAATTCAATCTGACATTTTGAAAAACAGATATGAAGGAACCCGTCTTCGAGTACGACTTCCCCGCTCCCTACTTCAAGCCGCAGCGTTGGTTCCCCATCAAGGAGGCATTCAACACGTCAGAATAACACTTGATTTTACAAA
Source organism: Leptestheria dahalacensis (assembly GCA_022114935.1). Taxonomy (NCBI): domain Eukaryota; kingdom Metazoa; phylum Arthropoda; class Branchiopoda; order Diplostraca; family Leptestheriidae; genus Leptestheria; species Leptestheria dahalacensis. The sequence continues at coordinate 8,176 of JAIQCU010000148.1, forward strand.
TTTAACATTTCTTTGATAGGATAGATAGAAAATAATATGAAATTAATCAGTTAATTAAGGAGACATGATGATGATTTGCAGGTATCTGGACAACTATCGCGATCCCAAGGAGTTCGCCAAGGAGCAGCTGGTGAAGCGCTTGAAAAAAGTCGATCCCTTCCGAGCGCCGGAGAGGGAGCCGCGTTTCCCGCACGCCTTCCCGGAGGATCCCAAACTGCCGTCCTGGCTCAGGGTGGAGATGAAGAAGGAGCGTCTCAAATGGGGACGCTACGCCGAGGATTCATAAAAACAGTGTCTACACCCAATGATGTCTTTAGAAAAAGTAATAAACTGTTAAAAATGACTATGATTAAAAGAAAAAATTTAATTGTACTAAATTTTAACGATTCATCAGGAGGCAAAAAGAATGAAGATCCTGTTGTTGCTGCAAGGCATATAGAATGCTTCTTTTTATTGATTTTTTTTTGCTTTTTTGGAACCATTGCGCAAAAAAAACACACACACAAGTTGTTTTAATAGTTAGAATAAATGATAACTGAATCGAGAGAAAAAAATTAGAATTTTTCACCACCTTTAATTTACCTATGTTTTTTTGTTGTTGTTGCTGTTTCGCGTGACACCCCAGAAAACCAACAATTTTTTCCCTTTCTCAAATCAAACAAGAGGAGGGGAAAAAGGGACAAAAATCAACTGACACCAGTTGACGAAATTTCCTCTTGAAATCCAATAAATCGTTGAATAACATTCCAAAGAAAAAACCCCAAAAAAGGCCACGTTTTTTTGTCTTCTGCTTTTTGCTTGCGAATTTCTTCTCCCTAAAATAAAATCACTTACTGAGCCGGGATTTTCCTCTTTTTTTTGCCTAAAAAGGGGAAGGGGAAAAAAGAGAGGGTGGAAGCCATTTTCAATATTTAAATCGATTCGCATTTCTTTTTTTTAAAATTTAATATCACTAAGTTGCTTTTTTATGTTAACAGTTAAAGGGGGAGGAAAAAAATTAATCTGTCACAGCCTGTTGAGGGGGGGGGGAGGAAGGAAAAAACATAAGTGAACCTGAATCTCTATGGAAATGAATTGGGGAGGCGGAGGAGTGAGTTACATTTTCTTCTTCTTCTTTTTAAATGTGAAAGACCTGCCTGGAATTTGTCATGGAACATTTCTCCAGCCCACCCTCCTCTATCTTTCATTTACTACGAAATTAATAATTTGATTTTTCCCATAAAAAATAAAATTAAAGTAATATTTGCACGGGGAAATTGGAGGGGGTGGTGGTGGTAGTTCTCCTCTCTATAGATTGGGGAAAAAAGGTCTCAGAAATAATATATATACGAGAGAAACGTAAAGTGAGATGAGCAAATTAATTTTTTTCTTACATATACAAATGGTGTGTTTTCTTTCCGGAAATTTATAATAATTAATTATAATATGTGATCGAGAAAAACGAAAGGCCCTTTCCCAAAATTTTTTTTTCTTCTTCATCTTCTTCAGAGAGAGAGAGAGAGGGGGGGGATGGGGGAAAATCAGGGAAGGAATCAAATCTAAATGTACAAGTTTTGCTTTTTCTGACGATAGGGCGAGGCGCTTTTGTGGAAACTCGCTGATTCCCAAAAAAAAGAGCTGAAAGGGAGGGAGATAGAGAGATATATCAATTTGGGGGCGGGGCGGGGGGAGAGTAGAGATATGACTAAGTGGTAAATCCGTGGCAACAGTGGTCAGCCGAGAGGAGTTTCTTTCATGGACGATGTACTGTCTGGTAGTTAGGAGAGGCGGGGAGGTCAGGACCGGCACATCTGGGCGTGGTTCGTGTCCCACTCGGAGACGAGCCGTTTGATGTGGGCCAGCTTCTCGTGCAAGTACTGGAACCGTCGCTTGGCTTCTTGGTATTTGGTGTCGCGCAGCGCCTTGTACTCGTGAACGATCTGCTTCTTGACGCGCTGTCAATTCAACAAACAGGCGCGTTTTTAGCTTTCAGGAATGAACGTATCAGAATCAAAGTTGACTAAAATAACAAAAACCTTAACGAATTAACGAAAAAGATAAGAATCGTAAACGAAAGGGAAATGCCAAATAAACTTGAGATAAATAGGATTACAATTAAGTATTATCCAGTTAATTATCGAAGACGTCAAGACGTTACCACATGGAATAATGTATCTACCCATCCATCTAACTGTCTATCTACCTGTCTATCTATACAGCCTTTCTACCAATGCTTCTGTCTCCATCTATTTATCTAGCTCCCCGTCTGTCTGTCTATCCACCAATGTATATCTATCTATCTGCCCACCAAACCGTCTATCTATCTATCTACCTTCTACCTGTCTATCTATATATCTATCTCCTATCCATCTATCTATCTATTCACCTATCTGTTTACGCATCAATCCGTCTATTAATCTAACTATCCATCTAACCTTTCTACCTAAACTTCCGTGTCTACCTATAATAGCCCATCTAATTACCTACCAACCTCTCTATCTAATTATCTATCTATCCACCAACGTATCTGTCTATCTATCTATCTATCTACTTGTCCATCAATGTATCCATGAGTGACTAGAGATTGACATGGTACCTCCCAACCCGGAGATCCTTTGCTCTCCTGTTTGAGACTCTCCTCGAGCTGAGCAAATCTCTTGGATACTTTATCGACGGTCGAGTGGAGGGTGCGGTACTCGCGGTACTGAGCATTAAATTCGGCTTTGTAGCGACTCCTCTGCTCGTCAGAGGCAATGCGCTGGTACTGGTGCACATACTCGGGACTGCCGTTGTTGTCCAGCGCCTCCATGTCCATCGTCTCCGTCACGCTGTCCGGACTGGAATTGGGCGTCTCCGGTCCGTCCGTCGAAGACGTCACCCTGGTCGAGACTACAGCCGATGCCGGCGCTTGTTGACTACCTCCAACCGTCTGGTTCCTATTACTATTACTACTACTACTACTGTTGTTGTTGTTGTTGTTAGTGTTGTTGGCGTTGAAGTAGCCGTTGGAAGAGAAGGAAGTATGGAGTTGTTGTCCCGTTTTGGAAGAGGAGATTGACGAGTTTGAATTGCTAGACGTCTTGGGCGTGGTTATGGCAGGCGGTTGACTCGAGTCGGCCTTCTTGAAGTGAGAGATCCGGGCTTTCTTGGCCGGCGCCGTGGGATCCGTTCCGTCGTCGTCAAACACCGGTCGCTTCTGACCGGCAGGCAGCGGCGAGCTCTTGGCCAGCGACGACGCCGATGTCGGAGAATCACCCGGTTGGGTCATCGATGACGGAGGAGAATGGCCGCTGCCTGTGCTCGAGTCGCTACCAGGTGGCGTCAGATTCTGCGGCTTGCGCCTACATTCAACAAACAATAAAAAAAGACCGTCATTAAAATGATAACTTAACTTAAATATACAGAATTTGAAACGTTACCCATCATTTCATTTTTTTCAATCAAGCTTAAATAATTCACCAAATAATACAACAATTATTCCATCTATCATTACTTTACTTATAATTTCAATTCATTTGCTGGCACTAATCTTCATTACTTAAATAAAACATCAATCATTACTTTACTTATAATTTCCATTCATTCTGGAATATAAAAAAAATAATACGTTGGCGCTAATTACGCCACGATGACGTCACAACCATTGAAAAAACCAACGGGATTTTCTACTTAATTATTTTATTTTAATGAACGTTACGGAAAAGAAACGGCAACAGATGATGCCCACGACCGACCGACCGACCGACGACTGACGCATAACATACAACGCACATTAACATTTATTTACTTAAAAAAATTTCATTCAAAATAAGAAACATGTCCGTTAGAATCATGAAATTTCACCTTTTGAGAATCTGCCTGTCTTGGTCGGAATAGAAAGGCCAGTCGTCTTGGACATCGTTCCAGACATGCCTGGCTAAGTGGTACACGTTGTCCTTCATCAGGGCGATGGCCCGCAGCACGGGCATGACCAATTTTTTGTCTTTTTCCTTCAGGCCCTCTGCAATGGTCACACATTTATAAAAAAAAAATAGTAAGTATCCTTGAAAAGACAGAGTAAAAAAAAATATACTGAAAATAGAACCAACCAGATAAATAATACAATGACACAAATCAGTTAAATACTCTAAAATATTAAATGTAATATATTAGGGAAAATGGTTATCGTAATGGTTAGTTAGGCTGTAAGATAATGATTTATCGACGGAATTCACCTTTATGTAACCGCCCCAATAGTTCGGGTTTCCTGTACGATTTAATGGCTAAAAGATGGATGAGGCGTTCCCGTACGGGTCTCCGCGCAAGTTCGGGATTGCCTTCGCTACTCGAACTGTGTCGGTCACGGGGTACTGTTCAAAATCAGAAACATTTTTTAAATATTTAATTTAACTTCTATGCTCAGTCAAATTTCAGAGAAAAAACATTAAATAGGTATTTCACAAACGACTTGTGAAATGCTGGTTAGATACTGGTAAAAAGCTGGTTAATTACTGGTTACAAACTGGTCAATTACTGGTTAAAAAAAGGTTAATCACTTAAGGCTTTTAACTTTCCAAAAAAAACGTTGTGATTGGCTATAACTATTTTAAAATTAATAAATGTTAAATTACCTGAGATGTCAATTTTACGCTGTTACATATAATTGGTTAAAAATTAAGGTTAAATTTTCAGCAACAATAGGACGAATTTTACGTTTGGCCAAGTAAAAAGTCTCAACATGATTGGCCAACGCCGCAAGGATTGAGAGAGACGTACTATGATTGGCTAACAGTTCTAAGGGTATCAAACCGGACTGGTTAAAACTGACGTAAGCCTGCTAAGAGAGTAGGATCGGTTTACCACTAGGGGTGCTAGAGGAAGCCGAGGGTGAGGCATTGGCTGATCTGGGCAGAGGACTAATGGCATTGCTGGAACCTCGTCCGCCGTTGGCGGGGAATCCTTCGGGACGCGGGGCCAGAAGGGGTGACGACGTGGCATTCCTGCTGCCATGCACGGGCGGGGGCGGCGGCTGCAGCGACGAGGAGGCGGAGGAAGAGGCGTTGCGGGCGTACGGCGGCGGCGAGTCGCGTTCTCTGCGCGGCGGCACGACCACCGAACCCGGTTGCTTCCGTACTTTGACTTTGCGACCGATGTCCGGGCCGGAGGACTTGATAACACGTGTACTGTAAACGGAGAAACAATAATTAATTTAACTATAACGATCAAAACATTAACACGATCGTGTAATCGCGGTCTGAACCAAATGATCTGACTCATCATATAACGGGTAAATAACCAATCATCGTAGTTCAATATTCTGTCGACAGGTGGCGCTCTACGCAAAAAATACCCCGTCTCGCCGATTGTTTCCCAAACTCCCTCTTTACAGTCTCTTCTATTCTGAACTTAACGGCTAGTTAATCAGTTATTTTGTTGAAACGGAATTGTTTCCTTACCAGAAAGGTAGTTACTTTTTAAAAAAGCAGAGAATTCAATGAAAAGAAAAAAACGAAATAATAGCGGAAAAAAAAAAACAGACAACCAGCAGAGAGAGACTTTCTCTAGCTTTTAACAGATTGTCTTTCGGGCTCCGGAGTTGCGCCTTGCATTCACCGCTGCGAGCACTTTTGCCCGGGCCCGATAAACGACGTTTCCGTGCCGCACACCTGCTTCAAGTATGCGGAAATTTCTTGGACGTCCAGATCAATTCACAACCCGGCAAACCATTTCACCCATAATCTGAACGAGAATCCAATCTTAACACGAATGTTGGCGTAATCTTTATAGGAGCGCCAATAGGCATCGAGGTTACGAGAGCAATAACCAATCAGGCGCGTCGTTTCAAAATAGCGTGATCGGTTACGTCAGAGGGAAAACAGACGATAGCATTTTTCACATAACGCGTCTTTTCTAGTTGTCAACTGGCTTAATGAAACTCATTAAATCGAATGTTAACATTCAAACTTTCTGAACACCGGTTAAGACAATAAACACTCGAAACTCACCAACGGACTGACCAATGGAATTTCAATTTTCAAAATATAGCTTCTCCCACCCAGGACCCGCCGAGTCAAATTCAAAAACGGCTGAACTATTCAAATTTCGCGCCCTGCTGTTTTCGCCAATCACAAACCTGCTAACAAACTCAACTCATCCAATCACAAATCATTACAGTTAAGAGCGCGCTTCCCATATATTGGCAACTATTCAATTTTGGCGCCTTTAGGGCTTCTGACCAATCACGAGGCTCCTTATAGAAAACGACAATCCAATCAGCAGATTCTTCCAACAATTCAAACCAATAGGAACGACAGTTCTAAAAAAATCATCTCATCCTATCACCCGACCGTTTCTGAAAAAGTCGCCTAGCCAATTAGATAAACGGTTTCATTATTCTAACTGAGCGCCTGGAGAACCCGTTAAATGCGAACGAAACCCGTCAGTTTTCTTCTGCGTTCAATGCAAGAAACGTTAGAAGGGGCTATATAATGGAAGCCAAGAGACCTTGACGTGCTCTTTTTACTCATTTCCAACGTGTTTTGTTCTTTAATTCTTTTTTTCTTTTAGTAATATTTGGTGTTGGAAAACGAGACGAAAGAAGTTTTCAATCCCCCCCCTCCCGTTTCATTGCTCAAAGAAACCTGTTTTTCGCGCGAACCATAAAGCCGTGACAACAACTGTTGATCCTCTGTACAATCGATTGGGCTACGGTGCTCGCTGAAATGAACAAGTATGTTAATAGGGCGGCTTTCAAAACTAGGACGCTTCACCGACACTTTTACCACGTTATCACCATACGTAACATTCAATGATTATCAAGTTCGAGAATTAGCCAACCGCATTATGTCACTAAATTACCATTTCAATATTCACTAGTTAGATTCAAATACCACCAAGAGTTATGAAACCATTCGAGTTCAGTTTTTTTTTCAGACAAGGGTTCAACAATGTAAACGTGAGAGGGGCGAAACCGAACCAGTTTTTCTTGCTCTCCTCCTCGGCGACGGCCATCCGCTGGCGAGTGGTTTCGTAAACGTCGTCCTTGGCGTGGATGCTCATCTTGTGCAGCAAGGGACCGAGCGACTCGAGCGAGCGCGCGCCGCACTGCTGCACGCACTCGAAGCTGCCCTGCGGACCGCCCATGTCGGCTGCTGACGACAGGCTGAAGCGGAAGGCCGATCCCCCTTCACTGCCGTCAGTCGGCAACCACAAGTGCTGCACAAAATAAAAAGAACAACTAATTAATTCGCTGGTTAAAAGCAGATTAACTACACGAGTGCAATATCAGTTTAATTACATCGTAGGTAAACCCACCGCGTAAACCGATAACTATTCTGTGATGAAATCGGTGCACTAAGATCCGTATTCAGAGACAAAGGACTAATTATCGGTAGTTAAGAAACTATCATCGATCAACAGGATCTCGTTATCGGAAATACTGAATACTTAACGAGCTGAAATCGATAGTTAAAATAGAAGTGAACTGATTAACAAAACATCGATGATGAAGAGGCGATAGACCACAGATGGTATAATCGATAGTTAAGAAACTGCGTAATCGATTGTGGAGATCTCCTTATCGGTAAAGCTGGATACTTAACGACTATGGAAAAACGTTTTTAAATCGATAATTGTCAAAAAACTGAATCGATTCGGTAAAACATCGATAACGTAAAAACGACAGACTCAAAGAAGATGACAGAACCGATAACTAAGAATATCAGAATCGATTATTAAATAATATTACCGAAAGGAGATGACACTTAATCCCGCTAGATAACGAGTATGGAAAAAAACGATTTGTAATCGATACTTAAAATGGAAGAATCGATTCAATAGATATCGCATTAAAATCGATACGTCTAAATAACAAATAGTCGATAATAAAGATTCACATCATTCGATGATTATAAAAAGTCAATTATTTCATTCACCAATAAAAACGGATACGAAACCAGTATTTAGAAAAGCCAGTTGAACCCATTTCATTCAACAACCGACACATGAAACATAATTAACAAGCAATTAATCGGCAATCAATCAAAATAATCGCCAAACCGGCTATACCATAAGAACCGACTGTCAATCGACAAAACAAACGAAACGCAATTATCTTAATTAACTATCTATTAAAGTTAATTTCGAAACTATCATGTAGAGATTCCAAACACCACAATGCAACATAAATAAAATTGATACTGTGGTACTAATCATCTGAAGTCGATTAACTAGAAACTTCAGATATAACTTATAATCGCTTAATTTAAAGTTAAATTTAATAATTTCTCGAATTGAAAAAAACGACACGCAAATGAATGGAGACACGCACGCGACCGGGCTGTTATTGACGGCCCGAGAAGCAGACGACGTGTGGGGAGAGCAGAGGGAGAAAAAGTGGCAAAGTGGGTCAAAACGACCGACACAAACACGTTAGCGGAAGAAAAATCCTGTCAAGTTCACTGACATTCCAAGCCAAACCGACCGAATGGCCACAAGACGACTTTGCAATTATTCAACTGGGTCAGCGTGCATTAGCCCCCGCCGCTGCCGATTCGGGCAACTTTCGCTGCAATCCTCATCTCGACTCGCACTTGATCTTCATGTCCCACATCACTTCCACGTTCATTTTAGCAGCCAGACATCATCGCCGATTATCCAACTTTGGTCGACTGATTTCAAACGACCACCAAGACAATCAGTTTTTTCAGAAACACGACAACAAGAATTGTTCATGTAGCAGACGAATTAGCGTAGCATTTAACTACTACTGCCAATGGTTTAATTATTAACTAATTAAATATACTATTCAATAATTATTACATTAAGTAGTTTTTTTAATGTTAAGAATACCACAGATTTACACGGAGTAAAACAATCTAGTAAATAATATAATAAAGTAGCATGATTCACTAAACATGTATTAAGCATCGTATATTCAATTTTTAAAAAGTCCAGTACAACGGCCGCCATTTTGTTTTTATGAATACCTAAATATATCAGCCGTGCTCTTAAAATACAATCAGCACCAGTTTGAAAATTACGATTAATTACAGATGAAATTAAACAAATCGCCCTACAAATTACGCAATTGGCCGCCATTCACTTTTATTACTTTCTAAATACCAATTATCAGCGTGAAATGTTAAAACAGCTGAACAATTAAACTAATCAATATTTTACTCGATTCTTTTTATAAATAGGAATAAAAGGCCGTCTATTTTTGCTTCTTAGTTTGACCAACGCGGTGGTCTATTTTATTTCAAAATGGCGGCTGTAAATACCGATGAAAACAAGTCTCTCTTCGATCGTTCTTGTTCATTTTTTGAAAATAAAGTTCTCCTCATATAAATCGAAAAGATAAAAACAATAAAAATGCAATGCAGGTCAAAAGTGAAAGGCAGCGGCTGCAACTCGATTGTGTGCAGGACCTTTCCCTCTCGTTGTTCCAGGGCTTCCTTTTACACAGTTCAATTTAAGTTTAACTTAAGTTAAACTGAAACGAGATGTATCAAACATAATGGATAATGAATTGATCAAAATTTTGTTTTTGTTTTTAAAGTTAAAAATAAATTACAAAACGAGTACCCGGCTGGGTTGAATAACTAGGGCGAGTTTACCATGCAAAACGCCGCGACTGTCGCCCTCCCAGCAGAGAGACCGGGGGCGAGTTTGCTCAAAAAGGGCGACGTTAGTCCAAATTAAAACGTAATGAAAACATATTCGAGAATTTTGAGTGCGTGCTTTCTTGAAAGGGCGAGTTTTCTTAAGGGGCGACTAGTTAAATTAACTCTGCTCGCAAGGGCGAATTTGGCCAGGTTTGTTGTATCATGAGACAAAATGAGAAATGATAATTGATTTTCGAATGTTTGGTTTCTGCAAAGGGCGACTTTGTCAAAAAAGGGCGATTTTCCTTTTCATTGCATAAATGGAAACCATAAAACAATCCTAGCTACACTTACTTGCTTTCTACTTAAGGGCGAATCTTTCTACAGTGAGGTTTACTTTCTCTTGGTGATGTTTTAGCCCCTCGTTTGCAGAAATTCAATGCAAAGCACAAGTGGCGAGAGGATTCAGGTGGCGATTCGTACATGGCAAGATGTCGCCCTAAATAGTTAGGACAAGGACTACTTTGCCAAACGGGCGAGTTTTAACGATGGGGGCGAACAACGCGGGATAGATTGCATCACTTGCAATACAGAGGGCGAGTTTCAGCAACACGTATAGGACTCAACCTTAACGAAGCTTGTAAATAGAATCAAGGGGCCAGCATACAGAAGAATAGTTACATAGAGAAGCAGCCTCGCCCCAATTGTCTATTACTTCCTGTTAAGGGCGAAAATCCTGCTAGGGCGACTAATGCCAGCCTTCAACTCGGACAGGAACTTATCATCTGGTCCACTATACTAACGTTGACATTTCCCGGAAAGGGCGATCTTACCTGCAAACCATAGTCGCCCCTTCGCATTCTACATCCGGGTGAGTTCTATTAAAATTTCAAACTTTCGGGGCGAGAACAGGCAAGTCGGGACATGTGATATCAAATGCAGACAGTAACTGGATCACGCCAAGGGCGAGCTTGTCATAATCGCTGGGAAAGGGAAAGGATCTCGCCCTTGTACTCAAGGTTACAAGAACATGTCGCAACGATTTACTTTACCTGGCGAAATCTACCCGCAAGGGCGACTTTTGCTTTTAAATGGCGAGTCTTCGGTGGCAGTCTTATCGTGTGAAAAGGGGATAAAGCTTAAAACGATAGAAGGGCGAGGTAATAGGAAAAACCAAATGTAACAAGGGCGAAAATAGAAGCTTAGCGGGGCGAATGCTATTTCGGGGCACAGGGCGAGCACGTCACCCTAAAAGGAAGCACAGACGTGACGAGCCAAGTTCTAAAGCCTAAAGGAATCTCACACACAAGGAGTCATTCTTGGCGTCATTTTGAGCGATTTTCATTCAACACGGCGACCGACTGTAGGGCGAAGGTGACTTTTAAACGAGTTTTCCCTCTTTCGTGTTCCGGTCCAAACAGGTTCTGACACACAGACGAGAATATGGGGCGAATATAACGGATTTTCTGCTACGTTTCACTTTCGCCCCCCCCATTACACCCTTGCAACAAGTTAGGGATGAGTAGCAGAATGTAGCCGCCCTTACAGCTCGAATGCTTCAGGACGGTCAATACTCGCCCTAGAACGGAAGAAAAGCCGCTAGGACGAGTTTTATCCAAAGGGCGAGATACAGCACCAAGTGCAACAAGTGGCTAGAACACGATTACGACCTTACGGGGCGTAGTTCTAAAAGGGCGACTTCAGGACAAGGACACCCAGCGACACGCTCGCCCTAGCAGCGGGGACCTGAAGACTTTTCAGGTTGTTTCGAGATCAACTGAGGGCGAGTATTGATATGCCAGTCACATTCGCCCTTGGCACGTAGACGGTGGGCGAGGCACACATTTTTACAATTAGCTGGCGAGTTTCGATAGGGCCGAGGCTCCTTTTGGGCGAATAACTAGTATCAACCGTCCCTAGGGCGAAGTTTGCATAGGGCGAAACAACCGCTGAGGGATAGGTAAAAAAGATATATTTTTCTTCAATAAGGACCGGTGGCGAATTTGCTTTAGGGCGAAAACGAAAAGGGCGAGATCGCTTGAGACCGGACACGAGAACGTCGAAACGAGTGGCTTACTTCTTCCTTTCCTTTCATTCTTTCACAACGTTTCTCTTTTTTTCTGTTCTCCTTGCAGTTGTGTGAGAAACCGTTAACCGCTCAATGCCGTTTCGGTTGCAAGGGCGACTCTTGGCATGACGGAATGGGCGAGACAAACTTCAAACTTGACTAGCATTCCAGTTTCTCTCTTATCCGTCTTGGATTTTTTTTTCATTCCAAAGCATTACGTTTATCGACACGATTTCATCAACAAGGGCGAAGCTGAATGGGGCCAGTTTGCACTGGGGCGAGTTCTACAAGACGTCTTTGCAAACCGACTGCTCTCGCCCTTTTGATTTTTATAATACTAAAATCTTCGAGGGCGACTTCGTCAATAGACACAAACACTTCTTCTCGCCCTTTTGATTGAAAAACCTAGGTTTCCATTGCCAACCAACTCAAACTGTTAATCTCGCCCCTTTCGTTAAAAACCTCAACTTCCAATACTAAAACCTCCGAGGGCGACTTCAAAAGGGCGACTTTGTGTCTGGGGCGAGCTGCGGAGACCCTGACCTTCCAACTGACAAGTCATCAGCCTTAAAATTCACAGGATTCTTTCATGAATTATTGATCAGCTCAAGAGAATCCTCTGACAAGAGTGGAACAAGGAATACTAAATTCGATTCCAAAAGTTCCACCACGGACCTTTTAAATGGAGAGAGAGAGAGAGAGAGAGAGAGAGAGAGAGAAGAGAAACCTTGAAGATTAAAGGCCTTACCCTTGAGGCCAAAACCGAAAAAGACGGACAAACATGGGCTTTTCCACAGCCTCTGGCTAATTCGTGGCTAGAAATTGTCTGGCCAACATAAACCAACAACTTTAACATTACACATATCAATCGACTTTCTACTTGTTAATCCAAAAGAGTAAAAAACTGATCGGCTAGTTCAAAATTGGGAATTTAAATCTCATTGGCTTGTTCCTAACTTTAGAATATTCCTTTCAAATTCCGACTAAAAAGGATTCATCTGATTGGCTGCAATCTTTGATTACCATTTTTTCAATCAACAATAAATAAATATTTTTCTAAATTTACCTTATTCGCACAAACCATTTTTCTGATTGGTCGCCTGCGAATACAACACGAAAGGCGATTGGCTACCTCCAGGTTCTCAATATACACGAACAATTTTTTTTAACCAAATAAAAACCTCAAGTTTTTTAGTTCGAAAACAAGTTGCCATGCGGAATGTGAAAACCTCTCTCGACAAGAACCAGGGTCAGTGACCTTGAACGAGGTCAAGGTCGCTTGGGTCATCTTCCGTGTTTTTCCGAAAAGAGTCTCCACGGAATCACCGTGGAACTTGAAAAAAAACCCGCAAAATTAGGAAAATTCCACAGTGTTCCACTAACGGGATTCGCCATCGAACCATCCATCTATCTATCTGTGCAGAGAAAACCCACATGTGCACAGGAAGCGCAATCTTACGAAATTCCATTACATGGAAAGCGGAAGAAGCCCCGCTTTTTTCCCCAACAATAAAAAGATCAATCCGCCTTCCAAGAATCAATGACTCAAAAATGATTCACAAATGACTCGCACGTTGACGTATTTTTATAAAAATATTGATAAATGAGGAAGCCAGCTGCCGGTGGTGCTGTATTCCGGTAAAGTTCATTTGCGGGTTTGCGGTGCTCGACAGCAACATTTTTCGTGAGGAAAATGAAAACCGTCCCGTTCCACAATAGTTCAAACAAAAAATAGAATTTTTCCTCATTTCATCTTGTTATAATTACATTCATGTTTAATTACACATTATTCAGGTGAATCCTTAAAAGAGTCTTCGATTACTCTTTAAGATAAGTAAAAGAACCGTTACTGTTCTAAACGGTTACTTATAATGAGTACCCAATTCCCAAAGGTGGAACAAGTTTCGCACAGTTAAGAACGAGAAAGAGAGAAAAAGAAGAAAAAAATTGTCTGGGCGCTATTTTTAGACAATCGATTCGGGGGGCTGTATCGACTTTTTGGCATCACAGCCTCCCCCGCAGTGACGTCACTGGACAAATTGTCCCTCGCCTTAATGAGAAACCAACCAGAGAAGAGGCAGAAGGAGGTGAGGAAAATAAATAAAAAAAATCTTCACGTGCGTCAAAATGGCTACCTGTTGCGCCGAGCAATCTTACTTCAAATCTTCATTCTAAACTCATCAACAAGATAAGAGATTTATTCTGCATCTAAATACAATTATATATTATAGATTATGTTAAGCCACTGAAATAGGTACTTACCCCTTCATTGCCAAGGAACTGAATGGTCGGGTGCTGACTGGTTTTGCACTGAGAAATAAAAAAAACACGCCATTAGTTTGTAAGTTGATATTTTCTTTCTTTTTTTAAATTTTAGATTTATTTCTAATAAAAGAACGGGGCTCAGGTGAACAAGTTATGTAGGGCAAACGGCGACACCATTAAAAAGCTAGCGGTTTTTTCTCTCTCTCTCTCTCTCTTTTTCTTCCCTTACAAAAAGTGCCTTTCAACAAACGTCTTCCTCTCCGTTTTGGAAAAGAATCAATTTCGTGATCGCTTAAGTATCGATTCTTTATTCATCGATCGATACCAACGAATTCGAAGTCTGACGGTAAAGTAACAGCCGTCAGCTATTCATTTTTGATGAAATTTCAATTTCACGATTTTGCTTAAGTATCGATATTTTTCAGGGATCGATTCAATGAGTTGAAGTCTTCAATGTTCGGGACTGACCCGATTCCATAATACGCTCCACTGTCGACACTTGGTCGACGGTTAATAAACAGCTTAAAATCTGACGGTAATCGCATATAACAGTCAGATTCGTCTGATTAAGAATCGATTTCATAATTTGCTTAAGTATCGATTGTTTACAGTGATCGACTGAAAGCGTTGGACGTATCAAAATTCGGAGTCAACATCTCATTTGGTAAAGAATCGATTCCACCGGATCGCTTAACTATCGATACTTAAAGTACACCGACTGATAAACAGTTGGAAAGACGATGATCAACAAGTAACGAGTTGAAATATCGAATAATAACTTGGTTGATAAGAATTTCCTTTTATGGAGCGTCTCAGTTTTCGAAGAGAGAGAAAGAGAGAGAGAGAGAGACGAGGGTAAGCAACTATCACATCATGGCGACTGGGACTGAGATAGCCTGCTGACGTCGCCTTTGCTTTTCCCAGTTTAACGTTTCTTTTTGGACTGGCTAAAAAGCGTCACGTAGTCACTTGTTGTTCATTCTCAACCGACTTACTTTACTCTTGAGATAGTCCTCTATGCTTCGTAGGGCAGAATCGGTAAGTTTAACGAAAACCAGGGATTTATTTTCGCTGGAATATCCATGCGACGACAAGCCGTACTGTACACCTTCCACCAACACCGCCATGACTGCCCGTTTCCCCTGCCCGCCGCGCACCTCTGTTCTCCGGGCCGACAAGAACGAATCCCCCCACCGGCCGATCCGGTTACTAATGAGTATACGGCTTTCAAACCGATTACTAAATAAATAATTACTTAAATCAACATTAATTTCGATAAACACTTACACTATATTGTGCAATATGACGTATTTAATAAATAAATTATCTTCATTGTGGTTCACAGCTTGTACCAAGATTGTTTCGTTGCCGTTATTCCACAAAAAGTGATTACTGGAATGATTACTTTACGGCAAACAATAAACATACGGTGGCGCTATCTAGCGGCGACTTATAGAACTAGTTTCTGGAAAGAACTAGATTTCTATTTTTAGCCGTAGACGTAAAAACCGTTATCCCGCTTAACTAAAAAAAGGAATAATAGATATCCGTAAACCTAAATTGCTTTTATTATGTTAAGTAATAAATATTGCGTACTATCTTTAAAAGGAAAGACTAAATCTCTGAAGAAGTGAGAGAATAACCGCGGGGTTTTCCCAATGTGTCCTTTTAGTTTTACATGATAAAAAAAGGAAATTCCCGTTTAAAATGTATCCGTTCCGTAATAAAACTGAATAGCAGTTTCCAAACATGAAAAAATGCTGGTTTGTCATAAAAATAAAGTGGAAAATTTTCGTTTCACTCCTGTGTATCACGGTCATGCGTGAGTGAAAGTACCGAGCTAATATTGGGTTTAATCGTCAGATGGGAAAATAATTGGGTCAAGTTTTGGAGTCTGTCGAGCCTGAAGGCTAAGGCAAAGCCATTAGCTGCCAAAGAAATAAAAATGCAATTTACTCTCATGGCCAAAATAAGCTTTATACCTTTTCGCTGTTTATTTTTTTCATACTATCATCCATAAAATTGGGAAAAAACCTCTGACCTTTCCAAGATATTAAATAACATAATTAATTTATTTCGTATTATGGAATTATCTCTTCAAAATGCATTAGAAGCAAAATTTAAAAAAAAACGCTTTTTATAACTTTCCAAAACATGGCAACGCTGCATTGTGCAAATTGTCACAAATACAAAAATGGCGTCCCACGTGGACCGAACTCCTATTAACAATGTCCTTAGCAAATTTACCAAATGCACCTCAGCACCAGAGAATTTTCTAACGTAAGTTCAGTTGTCGATTGAATTAACTTTTATTTGCATATAAAATTGTTTATCCAAATGCAGGTTACAGAATGGCTTATACGAGGACTTCAAATCAGTGACGAAGGATCTTTACGACTTGGGAATTAAATCATTAACCACTGGCTCTAAAGCTGCCAAAATTAGTCCGGGGGTCCTTCCTGAACTCCTAGTCGATGGTTTTGACGAGGAACAAATATGGCAGGAACTCGAACTCAACAACGACGCCTTGTACTCGTCCTGTCTGAAAACGGTCTCCCGGCTGGTCAACGGAGAGAAGAAACTTACTTTCAAAAAGGTTTCGACTCGGCCCGTTTCTGGGGAGCCTGCCGAAGAACACGACGACCTGGAGGATGATAAATCAGATGCCGAGAGTGTTGCCAGTAATGTAACACTCGACGGAGAACTCGATGATGAGGGGTCGGAAAGTGAAGGTAGCGGGGACCTGAACTTTGGTGCTTTTAACGACCTGGAAGAGTCTGATGAAGGGGAGGACGTAACCCAACAGAGGCGAGAAAAACCTAAGAAGAATGTCAAGCAGACGGAAGTAGATGACCAGTTCTTCAAGTTGCGGGAAATGGAGGTTTTCTTGGACAGGGAAGATAGACGAGAAGAAGTAAGGAACAGGAACACTGGACCGGATGGCGGTGCAGACGAAAGTGATGAAAGTTCGATCGATTACTTTCAAGATGTACCCTCTGAAGATGGTGACGAAGACGAGGTACGTTCCGGCTAAATTGATTATCTTATCAGTATGAATAATGTAAACTGATCTGAACCAGGGAGAGTCAGGCAGTAATGCAAAGTACTTGGACTTCTTCGGCGATGAGGCCCCGGCCGCGAAAGACGAAGACGTGAACTTTGACGAAGCGGAAGACGAGGAGGACGACGAAGATGAAGATGAGGAGGACGACGGTTCCAAGCGAGTCAGGTATACATTGCTGTTTCATCCCTTTTACGTTAACCACATGTTGGTACTGGTAGATTCAACCTGGACGAGGAATCGAGCGAAGGTGAAGACGTCGACGACATCTTCGGAGGAGGCAAATCGAAATCCACGAAGAGCCCATTTGAGGAGCGACAAGAAAGACTGAAGGCCCGCATTCAAGACATGGAAACGGAGGCTCTTTCAGAAAAGCCCTGGCAGCTTGTCGGAGAAATAAACGCAGAGAACAGGCCCGAGAATGCCCTACTCGAGGAGGATCTCATGTTTGATCATACCACCAGACAGGGTTAGCGTCTTGTTTGTCCCATACATGTTAAAATTACATCGAAGATGATGGTTTTAATGTCACTTTTGTCAAATATCAGCTCCCGTGGTCACGGAAGAAACCACCAAGACCCTGGAAGACATCATTCGACGAAGAATCAAAGATGCGGCGTACGACGATGTGGAGCGGAAAGTTAAGCCCATCGCCGATCCCCGCGAGTACAAGAAGAAGCTGGTTCTCGATCAAGAGAAGAGCAAATTCAGTTTGGCCGAACTGTACGAACAGGTATTGCAAGACCTATAATTAACAATAATCCCTATCCAACAGGTTTGGGCCTATCAAACGGTTAAATGACTTTGACAAGTCGGATATCAGTTTAACGCGTTTTTCCCCCTGTTGCTGTCTGTTATTATCGATATGATTGTAATTGTAATTTGAATCAAGGCAGCTATTTGATTATTTAGGAATATTTGAAAGCTCAAGAACAGCAGCAGCAGCAGCCGACGGCCAGTTTAGCCGATCCTATCGCGGAGAAGCAGTCGGACGATGCCAGCCACGCGGTGATTCGCAAGATGATGAACAATCTGTTCTCCAAACTGGACGCCTTGTCCAACTTCCACTACACGCCCAAAATGGTATGGTCTTAATTTTTTTTTTAAATCTGGCATCTAATTTACACTTAAATCAAATTTAAATTTTTGAATTATTTTTAAATAAATAAGTTTGACTGATGCAGTAATTAATTTAGAAAAGATCTGTGTATTTTGGAAAATAACCTATACTTGTGTGAATTTCTGTCTAGCCGGCACCGGAGATTAAGATCGTCAGCAATATGCCGTCAATCACCATGGAAGAAGTGGCTCCAGTGGCCGTCAGCGACGCTAATCTCCTGGCTCCAGAAGAAGTTGCAGGTATAGTTCTTCCCTTGAATCTGATTTTTTAAAAATTTAACGTTAATTAAGTTACATTAATTTGTATTTTCGGTAACTTGTATCTTCAGTTTTTTCCGAAGTCATGCGCCTATCATTTTGTAGTTAACTTAAAATTATGGAGATTGTAGATGAGTTGTTTTCAATTTTGATGTTGAATCGTCCAGAACGGCCGCGAGGCAACGTTAGGGGAGCCGACGAGCGCGACAAGACGGACAAACTGCGCGACCGGCGCAAGAAGAAGGCCAAGCAGCACGAGAAGCAGCAGCTGCGGCAGACGGTGGAAAAGTCGCTGCCGGCCGACAAGAAGCAATCCAAGAACCAGGTGCTGCGACACCTGCAGCAGGCCGAGAAGGATGGCACCATCACTCTGGTTAATATCTCATCTATATTTTAATTTAAATCTCTCGTTTGTAACTAATTCGCTAACATGTTATTTATTCTCCATTTACACTTATTGAATCAAATTCTAATTAGTTAAGCTCTAGTAATTGTATTAAATTATTAAAGTTTTTTTAAGTTAAAAAATTAATTTTATTTAGAGCAATTCTTGATAAAAATTGAAACCTTAAAAACTGATTCTAATTAGCTTATGTCGATTTAAGTAATTCACTATTTTTGAAAATTTCGCAGATCAAGGGCAAAGGCTACAATCCGCTGAAATCGTCGACGGCTTTCTTCAACCAGCTGCAGGACACGGTCAGCGCCGAAGTGAAGGCCCTCAAGGGCAAGGGCAAACCCAAAGCCGAGCACGACAAACGGGTCTCCGCCCATAAACTGAAATTGTAAAACTTTAAATTTCGACTGTATTCCTTAAACAATGAAAAATAAAAAATAAAAAAATAATATAATTTACAGATCGATAATTAAATTTGGAAAAACATCAATTTAAAAAGTATTAAATATTTTGAAAAAGTGAGACATTAGAGAATTGGCTGAAAGATAATAACCATATCGTTGTTGTTGTTTTTTGTGGATTTTATTTTGGGTGGCGTACACAAGTGCCCTAAGTACAGAGTACATTTTGACACAATACGGAGAATAAAGGATCCCAGGATTTTTTCTTAAAGAGGATGAAGAATTTGGAAAAAAACTAGGAAAAGAGCGATCTCGACTAGTCAACTGGAGGAGACAGAGATAGAGAAAAAGAGAGACGGACAGTGCAAGTAGGAGGGATGTCTTACAAGATTCCCAAGATCCTATTTCTTTAAAAAAAAATTCCCCAACATTGGAAGGAATGTCATTCTCTTTAGACTGTGAAAGGAGGAAACTGGATGAAACAGAAAAATCTTCCTTTCTACTGACGTGTCAATTGATGTCAATCTACGAGCACTAGCGTGTTGGAAAAGCATGGACAAGCAACTGAAGAGGACATGTGTCAGCACGTAACCTTTTTCCATTCTCCTGTTTCGCAATTTTTTTTAGACTTGGGTTTTCTTATTCAGTGTCGAGCTCTTTATTTAATTCTGATTTTCTTTTTGAATCTCGCGAGGGGTTGGGACTGACTCATTGAAAATAGAAAGAATTGATTTGATCTCTCTCCCTCTCTATTAGTTTCTCTTTCTTCTTAATTTTCTTCTAAATCAAAAAAAGCGTATCACAACAAAGTGCACTCCGTTAATTATCTTTTAAATCATTTTTCTTTTCTGCGTTTTGCAGTTTTAATTTTTAATTCAAGTAATTTTTTTTGAAACGGAGAAGGAAGCTAAAATAATAGCCCGATTTAATTTTTTTTTTGCCCCGCACAGAAACCCAGCCCTTAATTAATGTAATATCCTCCCCCGATACAATTGGTTAGTTCCTATTTTATTTAAAAAAAAATTAATATCCTACCCCCGGTGACGAGAAAAAAAAACAATTGAAAATTTATCACATCAAGAATGTCCGCTTAATTATTTTCCCGCTCTGAATAATTAAAAAATGAGAGAAAGCAAGGAAAATCATGAAAGCGCAAATAGGATGAGAATAGTTCTATATCAAGGGTAAAACTTGGATTAAAAAAAAATAGCGGGAAAATGGGAAACACAAATTGAAAATACTGCAGCTGGAAAAGTAATTTGAAAGATCCTAGCGTTTCCTTTTACCCGTACACGTACCAAAAAATCAGGAGAAATGAAACAGGAATGAAGGAGAAAATAGCTAATTTCCCCCCTTTAGTTGGAAAATTGACCACTAGGCAAGCAGTGCTGCAGCCGGACAAAGATGTTCATTGAAAAAGAAAGGGAGAGGGAAAGGACATCGACAAAGGACGACTCTGATCCTTCTAGATCTCGTTCCCGTGGTTATCATAGGCCAGACACTTAATTTCTAATGTTGCTGTTTAAATGATTTAAAAGATATATCGGTTATAGGCTTGCGGGTTAATGAATGGAAGCTTGTCAAACAGGGGGGGGAGAGGGGGAGGTGGGTTATATGCGGAGTTCCAGCGTTGTTTCTGTGGATCTTCTTTTTTAGAATTCCAGTCGATAAGCGGAGCAAGCAGTCTCGTGATCCTGGAGGTTGATGGTGCAGCGCGAGGCCGATGGAGCCAAGTCGATGCGATTGCGAGCCAGAGTCTCCTCGTTGGCACTCACCCACAGACCCAGAGCGTCCGAATCGTACGTCGGGATGATGGTCACATCTGCGATTATGCAAATTCGTTATCAATTTTTCTTGGTAGTATCGAATTTGCATCAACTACAACTACTATAGCCAACTATTTGTTTACTCGTCTATGATGTAATTGGATTATTTCCGAAGTAATATGTCAACAGTATCCATAGATTTCACTAAAAATGCTTGACATGATTTAAGTTAATCCAATGAGATCGAAATGTGTACCAAGATCTTTATCCTCGCCGCTCCACGACTCCTTCGCTTCGACCAGCGCATTCAGCACCCGAGTCGAAGGTTCCAGCGCACTAAGCACATAATGGCGGGCCTTGATCCGTTTGAAGAAATCCGCATCGCTGTAGTCGGGATTCGCGTGGTGAGGAACATAAGCAAGGTCAACGTAGAAGCTGCTATCCTGCTGCTGCGGCTGCGGCTGTTTCTCTTGGGGTTTCGCAGTTTTGGCCTTCTTGTGGGGCGACTTCCTCGAGTCATGTCCATTGATTGCCACGGGAGGGATAGGAGCCGGTAATCCCAGCGGTTTGCCCCACGAGGACAACGGATCGGTGTTATCCTTGCGAGCGGGATCCGATTCTTTGACCTGGGTCGAGGTCAGGCTGCTATGGGCTGTCGAGTCGGTCCCGTGTTCTTCGGGGTATTCGCCTGCGTAGGGATCTTCGTAACCGTAGGAATCGTCGTAAGCGTGCTGGTAGGATTCATCGTATTGTTGATCGTATCGGTAGTTAGGATCGGAATCTTGTTCGTGTCCGTAATGTTGCCAGTCTTCAGTCTCGGTGGTCGCCGTGTACTCCTCGGTGTAGGTGGCCGAGTAGTCAGCAGCAGCAGGATGCTCGGGGTAGTATTCACGACGCTCCAGGTCGCGATCGTAATCTTGATTGTAGGAATAGGCGCTAGCTGGAAACTGCTCGCTGCTTTGGTGCCACGCTGCTTCGGATCCTGATTTCAAGACAGCGGAGTCCTCTTCAACGTGCAACTGGCTGCTGACCTCGGTTTCAAAGTGTTTTGCATCCTTGGAGTCGGATTCCAGGTGGGTCTGCCGCTGCTCGTAGCTATAGGAAACCGCGCTGATGTCGCTGCGTGGAGTAACGGGAAGCTGCTCCTCTTTGGGGTCTAGCTGTGCAGCTCCGGTTTCCAGTTTCTGTACAATAGATCCGGTTTCTTTCTTGATTTGCTGTTCGTAGACGTAGGAATCGCCGCTGATGTCACTACGCGGAGTTAGCGGGGCCTTTTCTGCTTCTTTTCCAGCCTTTGCCGTTAAGGCTTCTGGTGCAACCACTGCCGGAAGGACTTCCTCCTTAGCGCGTCGATCGTAGACAGATGATTCCGTGCTGATGTCACTGTGAGGAGTCACAGGAACTGTGTCTTCTTCACGGTCAAGCCCAGCAGTTGCTGTATCTTGCTTTGAAGCAGTGAAATCAGCTTCCTGTTTAGCGAGCTGCTGCTGCGGCTCCAAGCTGTGGGGCTCGCTGCTCATGTCACTGCGAGGACTGGGAGGAGGTTGATGCTCGTCCTGCTGGTTTTTATCACCCAGTGTATCCGTCTTTGTTGTAGTGGCAGCAGTTTCTACCTTAGCGTGCTGCTGGGGTCCATGCTGCTGCTTTTCGTAGATGTAGGAATCGCCGCTGATATCACTGCGTGGGCTAACTGCCCTGTCTCCACAGTCCTCTGATTTTGTTGCTAAGGCTTCAGGCTTGTGTACGACAGCAACAGTTTCTTCGTGGCTGTGCTGCTGAAGTTCAAACGGGTGCTGCTGGTGAAGGGAAGAATCGGCGCTGCTGTCACCGCGAGGACTTAGGGGAGCCTTGATGTCCTCATGTTCAGCTTTACCGGTCAGGAATTCAGATTTATGTGCTGCAGCTGGAATTTCATCTTTAGCGTGCTGCTGAGACTTAAAGTGCTGCTCGTAGTGGTATGCTTCGACGCTAATGTCGCTGCGAGGGGTTAGGGAAACTTTTTCTTCTTCATATTCCGGTTTCGAAGGTGAGGCTTCTGTTTTTAGTGATGCGGCAGTTTCTTCTTTGTTGTATATATGAAGGTCAAGCTGCTGCTGCTGCTGCTGACCGTAGGATTCGACGCTGATATCGCTGCGAGGGGTTAGGGGAACCTTCTCTTCATCGTGTTCCGGTTTTGAAGGTGATACTTCTACTTTCAGCGATGTGGCAGTTTCTTCTTTGCCGTACACGTGTAGGTCAAGCTTCTGATGCTGCTGCTCTTGGCAAAAGGATTCGACGCTGGTATCACTGCGAGGGGTTAGGGGAACCTTATCTTCATCGTGTTCCAGTTTTGACGGTGATGCTTCTGTTTTTAGCAATGCAGCAGTTTCTTTGCTGCACAGGTGCAGGTCAAGCTGCTGCTGCTGCTCCTGACCATGGGATTCGACGCTGATATCACTGCGAGGGGTTAGGGGAACCTTCTCTTCATCGTGTTCCAGTTTTAACGGTGAGACTTCCACTTTCAGCGATGTGGCAGTTTCTTCCTTGCTGTAAACGTGTAGGTCAGGCTGTTGATGCTGCTGCTCCTGGTCGTAGGATTCGACGCTGATGTCACTGCGAGGAATGAGAGGAACTTTTTCTTCATTGGTTTCCAGTTTAGTGGTTACCGTCTCGGTTTTCTGATCAGGATAGGTTTCCTCTTCGCTGTGCTGCTGAAGCTGCTGCTGCTGCTCTTCATGGACGTACGAACTAGAACTGGTGTCGCTGCGAAGAGTCAAGGAAACTTTGTCTTCCTCAGTTTCTAATTTGGTGATTAGTTTATCGGTTTTCTGGATAGTTGAAGATTCTCCTTCACTGTGCACAGGCTGCTCCAGCTGCTCGTGGATGTCAGATTCCGTAGTGGTCTCACCGCGTGGAGTTAATGAAGCTTTTTCCTCGTCGCGTTCGACTTTGCTGAAAAGCGTCTCGGTTTTGTGGGTAATTTCTTCTTTGATGTGCTGCTGGAGGTCGAACTGCTGCTCTTCGACGTACGATTCGGAGCTCACATCACTGCGAGGGGTCAGGGGTGTTATTTCTTCACGACTTTCTGGTTTCAAAGTCAAAATTTCTATTTCGTGCGATCCGACATTCTCTTCTTTGATATGCTGTTGGGATTCGAGCTGTTGATGCTGCTCGTACGATTCGACGCTGATGTCACTGCGTGGAGTCAAAGGAACGTTCTCTTCGTCAGTTTCAACTTTGGCGACCAGCGTATCGATTTGAGAAGCAGCGGTAGCCTCCTGTTTGCCGTGCTGCTGAAGATCAAGCTGCTGGTGCTGCTCGTGGATGCGCGTTTCGTCGTTGACGTCACTGCGAGGTGTTAGGGGGCTCTTTGGTTCTTCTTTGGTTTCTGCTGCGGTGCAGAGTGTATCAATCTTCAGAGCATCAGCAGTGGTTTCTTCTTTGCTGTGCTGCTGTAGATCAGACTGCTGCTGCTCGTAACTGTAGGACTTGAATGTGATGTCACTAAGGGGACTTGCTGGGGCTTTTTCTTTTCCAGCTTCAGCTACAACTTCAGTTTTCTGTGCAGCAGCAACAGTCTCGTACGCGCTGGGCTGCTGAAGATCAAGCTGATGTTCATAGGAATACGTCTCTGTGCTTGCGTCGCTGCGGGGACTAGCTGGAACTTTCTCTTCCTGGATTTCTAGTTTGGCAGCAAGTGTTTCGACCTTGTCAACAACAGTCTTAACGACTTCCTTGGCGTGCTGCTGAAGGTCGTGCTGATGCTTTTGCTCGTAAGCATCAGAATCCAGACTGCTGTCAGTGGGTTTCCTTTCTTCAACGGCTTCCACTTCAGCGGCCGAAACTTCTGGTTTATGAGCAGCCGTAAAAGTTTGTTCTTTAGCGTGCTGCTGAAGCTCAGCTTGCTGCTCATAATGGAGCGACTCGGTGCTGATGTCGCTTCGGGGACTCAGAGGAGCTTCGGATTTCACAGCCTCTAGTTTAGCAGTTAAGGGGTCTAGCTTGAGTCCAGATTCAGCAGCTTCTTTCGAATGCTGCTGAGGCTGCTCGTAGCCGAACGAATCTACGCTGATGTCGCTGCGAGGAGTAACAGGAACTTTCTCTTCTTCAGCTTCCGCCTTAGCAGTAAGGATATCGGTTTTAAAAGTTGCAGAAAAGGTTTCTTCCTTGACGGGCTGCTGGTCGAATGCGTACGAGTCGCCGCTGACATCGCTGCGAGGAGTGACTGGAACGTTATCTTGTTCGGTGGGTAGTTTCTCTAACTTTTCTTCGAGCTTAGGAACGTCAGCAGCTGCTGCTTCCTTGTGCTGCTGCTCCTCGATGCACGATTTCGCGCTGACGTCACTGCGAGGAGTTAGTAGGTCCTTCTCTACTTCATCATCAGGAGCAGGAATATCAACTTTGAGAGAAGTAGGCTCATTTTTGGTATGCTGCTGAAGCTCGTGCTGCTCTTCGTGGACATACGAGTCTGCGCTAACATCACTGCGGGGACTCGGGGGTGCAACAACTGGTTCAAGTTCCAGTTGAGCGCTAATGGTTTCAGGTTTATGAGCTGGAACCGCAGTATCGTCCTTGTGTTGCTGAAGGTCAAGCTGATCATCGTAGTGATCTGATTTAGACTTGCTGTCGCCATGGGGAGTTAATTCAAGTCTTTCCTCTTCACGTTCCTGTTTAGCAGCAGGTAGGTCAAATTTGGCAGCAGCAGCAGCGGCTTCTGCTTTCACGTGCTGCTGAACTTCGAACGGCTGCTGCTCAGTAGCATAAGGCTCGGTTTTCAAAGCAGCAGGACAAGATTCGTTTTCAGGGTGCTCTTCGTAGGTGTAGGAGTCTTCGCTGAGGTTACTGCGAGGAGTTACGGACTCTCCGAGACTGTGGACCACAGGTTTCTCAGCAGCGACTTCTGTTTTCACTGTCGAAGCAGTTGCGTCTTCTTTAGCGTGCTGCTGAAGATCTAATTCGTCGGGAAGACTCAAAGAAGCAGCTTCTATTTTTTCGATCAGTTTGTCAGAATCGTGGACTGCGGAGTCGATTTCCTCCTTAATATGCTGCTGAAGGTCAAGCTGCTGTTCATAGACAGAGGACTGGATACTGGTGTCGCTTGCAGGCGTAACTGGAATCCTTTCCTCTTCGGTTTCCAGCTTGCTTGCCTCGAAATCTTCTTTTTTAAGAGTTTCGTTGACAAGCTGCTGAATATCAACGTGTTGCTGCTCGTCAGAAATGTGAGAAAAGGCGCCGATGTCACTCTGTAGAGCAGCAGAGGGCTTGGCAGTTTCTTCGGTTACGATTTTACATGATGCCGTGAATTTCGATTCCAGGATCGAGTGCTCGTCTTCATCGTGCTGCTGAAGTTCAAGTTGCTGCTTCTGTTCCAGAGATTTTGAGCTAACATCACTACGGGGAGTAAGAGGAGCCTTATAAAGGTCTTCGGGTTCCATCTCAGCCACCACAGCAGCTGCTGTATGGTCCAATTTGAGGCTTTCGAATTTGTCCAGCTGCTGTTGCTGCTGCTTTTCGTAAGTGAAAGATTCGCTGCTGACGTCGCTGCGAGGTGTTAGGGGAGTCTTGTGCAGGTCCTCAGCTTCTGCTGCGGTGCCTTTGAGTCCGTGAAGGACGATGTCCTCTTTGACGTGCTGCTCAAGGTCAAGATGCTGTTCTTCAAGTGCAAGTGATTCTTTGACTGGTTCGTGATGAGACTCGAGCTGCTCTGTTTGGCTCAAGTCCCCAAGAGGAGTGACTGGTGCTTTCTGCGATTCGTAGTCATGTGAAAGAGCCTCTTTGATTGGCTGCTCTCTAATTTCGGCCTGCTGCGACGGGCTGACCATATCAGAGTGCTGTTGAGTCTTATCCAAGCTGCTGAGTTCACGACGGAGAGATACCGGAGTCTGCTCGTATTCCAATTGTTCAGCCACACAGACATTGAGTTCTTCTTCGCGAAGCTGCTGGTGTTTATCGGAGCTGGCTGCTGACACTTGCGCCTGGACTTCCTGGAGAGTTCCAAAAGCTGCACTCAGCGACATACCAGAGGGTGATTGATCCTTTCGGGATTCTCCGTGATCACTTCCGCGGCTGGATGGTTCGCTCAACTCTGGGGTGACTCCATTCTTGACGTAGTCGTTCTGAGTTTCATGCGGAGCTGGAGAAACGGATTTCTCGGAGCTCCTGTCATCAGTTGGGCTGATTTTATCGTACGTATCAACAGTCTGAGGTACCTCGGCATGAATAGTTGTAACCTGGACAATATCACTTGTTCCAGTATGCGTCTCTTCGTCTTTACGCGTTCCAGTTTTTGACTCCAGGATCTCGCTTTCAGTGTGAGAATAGCTGGAACATGTTTGCTCTTCCTGTTCCTTATGTTCTGGAACTTTTCCAGCATCATGTTCCATGGTTTCCTCTTGGGAATGAGTAGAGTCGGCGTAGTGTCCCTCCTCTTCCTGAGGTACAGGAGATTTTTTAACGTCAATTTCAAGCACCTTTGATGAGAGGACCTGCTCGGAGTTATCGTCGTCCCCTGTGTGATGTTCTGGAACTTTAGCCGACTCCACTTCTACAGCCTTTTCTTGCAAGAACGTCTGCTCTTCATGGACTGAATCCTCGTACTGAGGCTCCGGAGTTTTGACATATTCGCGTTTCAGGACCTCTTCTTTAGGACGAATTGATTCGGAGGAACCGAGTGGGTCTTTTTGGGATTGTGGAATTTCTTCTGTTTTAGGTTCCACAGTACCGTGTGCTGAAAGATCCTCTTCCTGTTTCTGAGCTTCAAAGGAAGTCGAGGAGAGAGACTCGACAGTTTCATCTTTCTGGACCACAGGCGACAGTTCCGGAGTGCTCAAAGACTCTTCATGATGGGGGACAATATCCTCGAGCAATTTGCGACCGGTAATTTCAATAGCAGCTTGTATTTCCTCCAGATTTTGCTCCTTTGGTGATAGATCCTTCGGTTTTGGTTCTTCTTTGGTTTCTGGAACAGATTCTCCGGCAGCTTTCGACTCGGGAACACTGGCCTTTACGTCAACATCGACGTGACTGTCTTCTAGTTTCTGTTCTTTATGTGCTGCAACATGGATTTCAGAGCTGAAAGTCGTTTCCTGGACAGGAACAGCTTCTTCCAGTTCCTGCTGAACAACAGCTTTTGAAATTTCCTTCTCCAGCTCAGTAACTGGAACTTTGTCGTCGTCGATTCCAGCGCTAACGTCGGTGATTTCGAGAGTTCCAGTCTCTTTCGGAGAGATTTCGTGTTCCTGCGACTGATCCTGGAGATGTTGCTCATCTTGGGTTACAGTTTCCTTGACTACGACTTCGTCTTGTTTCTTTGCAGCGATTGCTCCTTCTGAGGGCTGATCCTGGAGATCCTGGACAAGTTCTGGAGTTGCTGCTTTTGGCTGATCCTCTTCCTTGTCATGAGTGGGTTGATCCTTTACTACTTCATGGAGAGTTTCATGTGATGTCTCACTGGGAATTTTGACTTTCTCTGGAACTGTGGTATCCTGGAATGATTCCTGGACGTAATCTTTGGTAATAATTTCTGCCTGGAACTCTTCATGAACACTGGAGACTGAATCTCGTTCAGCGTCCTCATGTTCCAGCTTGTCATCGATTTCGTCAACGTCCTTCTCCTCGACATCCCGGGTTTCTTTCGCTTCTGCAGCAGCTTTCTGTGTAGCTGGCTCGGCATGGTCGACGATATCTTCGACGTCTCCCTTCAGCGTAGGGACCGTCTGCCGGAAATCCAGGTCAATGGTTTCTTGCGGTTCTGTCTCGGTTTCTGGGAATTCTGTAACCTCAGCAGCTTCAGCTTTGGAAGTTGTCTCTTCGGCAGCCTTGGAATCTTGCGATTGTTTCTCGCCCTTTTTAGCCAGGGCATCTCCGATAACTTCTTTCAGTTCAGTAACCGCTTTTTCCAGCTTGGAAAAGAGACCAGTCTTCTCCTTGACCTCTTCAACCACCGGTTCCTGTTTGATCTCTTCCATCGGTTGCTGCTTGTCTTCTTCGGCAGGTTTGGTACGTTCCTCTGTATGTTCGTCGTGTTCAACGTCGACTTCATGTTTCTTATCATCGTCGACTTCATGTTTCTTATCATCGTCGACTTCGTGTTCCTTGTCACCGTCAACTTCCGTTTCGTCGGCAGTTTCTTTCTCGTCGTCGACTTCCTTCTCCTCGTCGACTTCGACTTCCTTCTCGTCGTCGACTCCGACTTCCTTCTCTTCGTCAACTTCGACTTCCTTCTCTTCGTCGACTTCGACTTCCTTCTCTTCGTCGACTTCGACTTCCTTCTCGTCGTCGACTTCGACTTCCTTCTCGTCGTCGACTTCGACTTCCTTCTCTTCGTCAACTTCGACTTCTTCCTTTTCATCGTCATTCTTGGCCAAGTCGTCTTCCGACAGGGTCGATTCCTTCTCTTCATCGTCTTCGACTTCCTCGGCATCTTCGCGCACCTTGTCTTCGGTAGATATTTCGTGTTCTTTGATATCTTCGGTAGACGTCTCGTGTTCCAGGACGTCATCAATTGACCTTTCCTGGGTTTTCTCCTCTTCTTCTTCTTCTTTTTCGTCAGTTTTGTCCATTTCGACTTCATCGGCGACGATATCAGCTTCTACAGCTTCAACCAGTGAAACTTTGTCGACTTCTCCGTTTTCTTGAACTTCAGCAGCAGCTGCTGGAGGGGCGCTAGCAGCTTCCGGCGCCTCGGTAGCCATGAAAACTTCTTCAACTGCTGTTTCTTGAGCAATGTCGGCCACCGTTTCTGCAGCAGAGATTCCAGCAGCCGTAGCCACTACGACAGCAGCAGCCGCGGCAGCAGCAGCGGCGGTTCCATTTTCGATAGGTTTCGGAGGCCGTTTAACAGCTTTGGCCTGCGTCGATCCAGCAGACGGTTTGGCATCCGTTTTCTTCTTTTCAGCAGCTTTGGTGTCTTTGCTTTTGACTTCCTTAGGTTTAGCGGGAGCAGCAGCAGCAGGCGGCTTAGCAGCTTTGGGTTTCTCCTTTGCCTCTTTCTTTGCTTCTTTGGGCGGAGTCGACTCCTTTTTGGTCTCAACTTTGACTTTAACGGGTTTCTCCTTGACTTCAGCAGGTTTCGGTTTAGGTTTCGCAGCTTTGGGGGTTTCGGTGGCTTTTATCTTTGGTGTAATTTCTTTCTCCTCTGATTTTTTCTCTTTGGATTTGCTGCGCACCTTCTTTTTGGGCTTCTCAGCGGCTTTGGTCGTCTCCTTGTCCTTGTCTTCAGCAGCTGGTTTCTCGGGTTTCTTTTTTACTTCTTCGGCTTTTTTAGCGACGGTTTTGGTGGTGCTTACTTTGGCTTCGGCCACTTTCATATTAGCGACTTCTTTTTTAATTTTCGGAGCGATTTGACTGGTTTTGGGCGTGACTTCGGTCGTGGCTTCTTTCTTCGTGGAAGGGGTAGCAGCAGCTTTCTCGGCTGGAGGTTTAGGTTTGCTAATGGGTTTACTTTCAGTTTTTTTCTTCAGTTCCATGCTGTCTGCTTTAGCCGTGGCCAGATTGGAATCGACCCTGGATTTGACTTCGGTCTTGGGTCGCGGAGTGGCCGGTTTATCCTCGCTGCTGTTGCTTTCAGTAGCTTTGGGTTTCTTTGCAGGTTTTGCAGCTTCTTTGACTCGCTCGTTCTCCTTTTCCTTCTTCTCAGTTTTGGAAATGGTTTCGCGACTGTCGGTCTTGCCGGCGCTCTTGGCCTCGTTGATCTTGTTGAGTTTCTCCTCCAGGTCGAGTTTCTTGGGAGCTGCTGAAACCGATTTGACGTGCTTGACTTCCACGGTCTCCGATACAGGGCGTGGGGTGGCCGTTATCTTCTTCTCGGACTTTTCAGCAGCTGGTTTGACTTTAGCCTTGGTTGGAGGCAGCTCGGCCAGCTTGCTACCAGTGCAGGTGGGTATTTTGAGAAAGTCCAGGTGACGCAGCTTTTCAAAACCCTCGAGGATTTTCTGCTGCGGGGCACTTCCGGGGAAAAGAATGCGAGTGACGAGTTCGGTGGGATCGGCCGGTTGCCAGACGACCAGGGCGCAGATGGAAACCAAGTCGAGGAGTGGAATTTCAATTTCTTTGCCGCCCAGCTTGACGGTACCACGTGCGGCGGCTAAATCACCGGCGTTGCCCAATTTCCATAAGTGAAGGAATTCCTTGACTTCTTTGCTATCCCTCTGGGGGCTAATGACGTACATGTCCAATGTACCGTGGCCGACCTAATTATTCAAAAAGAAAAAAAATATTCCATGAATTTTTATAACAATAACCTTTTTCTCAATAGAGCATTTTTAGTGTCGAATTCCTTCCTACAGTTATTCAGTCAATGACAATCCGGAGTCATTCGTTAAAAAAAAATAACTGTTTAAAAAAATCAAAGCAACCGGAATCCAATCTATGTTCGTTAACCCTACGTGCGTTTTTGAAAATCCAGATGATCAACTATTTACGGCTGCTAAAAAAAATTCTTAGTCTAACCTCTACAATTAAACATTTTTCTACCAGAATTAATCTCTTTAAATGGGAAAAATCATCTTAAAATACCATAGTACATACAAAAATGTTTTAAAGTCGGCATAACTTTAATTTCAACAAAAGCCGAGTTAAAATTACAATAAGATTATTTGTTATTAACAAAAACTATATGTTCCACATTTGCGATGATTACCTTGTGATAGAGGTTGATGGGTTCGATAGAATTCTCTCGATAAGCCGGCTGCGGCGTCATATGGAGCGATTTAATGCTATTGGCCATAACTTGGCACACATCCATCACATGAACGATCAACGGATCCTTGTCCTTGAGACCTTCCGGTGAAATGAAGCCGTCAACTTCGGGAATGTTGCAGAACACGTGACCCATCTGGGGGTAAACAGGATTCATGGCCTTGCGGGTGATCGCCGAGCTCAGACCGCACAGGGAACTCATATTGGCCCGTGTCATCAAAACAGCGTCCAGCCTGAACATCAAGTATAACCACTTAGTAAACAAGTCTATTCGGAGAGAACTAATCAAAAGTTACTGAAGCAAAACCATTGAATCTATAAAGGTTAGTTTACACAGTGACAGTATGGTGATAAATTCAGTCGGAATGGTATAATAGGGATCATAACAAAAGGGGGAAAAAAGGGGTTTCAGTTAGAATAGAGGAAATAAATTGCCTGTCCATGTGTCTGGCAAAGTCCCAGAAGCAGGGTTTTCGTCCGAAACCTCCATCAACGAGGATATTAAATCCGCTGATTCCAAAGAGCGCGGCGTCTCCCTGGCCGGCGGGGAACACGTATAAAGTGGGATGACTGAAGCGAATGTTGCCAACAACGTCAGACGGTTCCAGGAGTTTCTCAACAGTAATGGCGGGCAGCACGTCGCACATGTACTGAATGAATTTGCTCAGACCTGCAGCTGAGCTGTCGAGTTTGTCCGGTGGGTTCACAGCAATCTGAAATACGAATTCATGAAATCTAAATTAAAATCTATTTCAGTATGACTAAAATTAAGTTATAATTATTATCAGATTATAAAAAAATATAGCTAGCTAACTTGTACAAGTATAAGCTTTAGTTGTAACAGTTCCAACTGCTTATTTTACCAAAGATTGGTTTCGACATTGTCATCATTTAGATGCGACTGGAATACTACAGTTAATTTTACCTTCATTGATTTTGCTACAGGGCTATTGAGGAGGGTATCCGATCCCCACTGTCCCTCAGGGGCGCAGTGAATATCCAACGAAATGGCACCGTCATAGACTCGCAGCAATCGCTGGACTTCCGTATCTTGGATGATGTCCAAGAACTCGGAAAACTCAAACGTGCCGTCCTATTGTGTGAACGTGTTATAGTTTGTTCCATGATTCTCGGTACCTAATATTGCAATCGTACTTGTAAGATCCACGAGCCGGAACCAGACAGCGTGTATCCCATGTGGATGATGTGCCTGTGACGGGTAAACGAGGCGAGCAGGTTTCGCAGACATTGACGGAATGTGTTGATCTCGGGGTGGACGAGGATTTCGATAACCAGAGAATCGGAGGCAAGTTGAACCAACTTTTCTCCTGCA
Organism: Leptestheria dahalacensis; assembly: GCA_022114935.1. Classification (NCBI taxonomy): domain Eukaryota; kingdom Metazoa; phylum Arthropoda; class Branchiopoda; order Diplostraca; family Leptestheriidae; genus Leptestheria; species Leptestheria dahalacensis. The sequence goes on from JAIQCU010000148.1 coordinate 41,084, forward strand.
ATTGAAACATTGACGTAATCAACAGAGAAGTCCCTGTGTCGGTTGACGTGCTGCTTACCATTCTTGGATTCCTCTCCCTGTGGAGCTTGAGTAGCCACATCCAGGAGCTCACGGTCGATATCAACTTGGGTTTCAGTGACATCCCAGGAGAGTAGAGCTAATGGATTTCGTAAAAAGCAGCAGCGAAAAAGAGAAAAACGATAGAAATAAAATTAGCACACGAGATGCTTGTTCCTGTGTCTACAATTAGCCATTAACAAAGTACCTCCGGTACGTTCATTTCTCAAGAAATCCTTATTAACATATCTGCATCTCGAGTTTTCAATATCGTATTCATTAAAAGAACTGGTTCCGGTGCCTAAATTTAATTTCCTTCTGTTATGGTTCCTTCTGTTTTCAAGGCTGGTATTAAACGGCAAACCCAGACCCGGGTTTACGCCAATTACATTTCTTTTTCTAAATTTTGCTTATCTGCAATTTTTTATGGTTTTACGCTGTGCAGTTTTTACGGTGTACATCGCCAGCAGTTTTTTTTCACCCTAAGGGTAACGAATAAATTATGTTCATGGGTATAACCTGCACTAAACACGGAAACATGCAAGAGGTTCGTTCGAGTTTGAGTGGGTTCGATTTGTTATACCAACAGCAAGACTAAGGTCTCGACTAGCCACTGCAATGCGGCACGTAGCATCGTCCGCCGGATGAAAGAAAAACGTCGAGGAAAATGAGAACTGGTCAAGGTAACAGGAGCCTTGGGAAACAAACATAGAAACGTACTCGGGCCATGCCAACCAACTTTCTCGTTATTGCCCAGACCTGACACATTGCCTTACTTACTTTTACCGAGAAAGAGGAAAGCTCGGCGTACAACTTCAGTGAAGAACTTTGTCGATGAAAAAATAGGAAAAAGAGTTCTACATAAAATTAACTTGAAAAGTGTTTTGCAGTAGGTACGAATTTGAAGCAAAAGAACCTCCTGGCTTTTCGATTACCCTCAGGCGCTTCTGAAAACGGCGTTAGATGTTGGAAGGAAATTGCAAGGTAAAGTATACAAGTTAAGGTTCATTAATCCTTTCCTTCATGTACAAGATATTGGAGTTAATTTTCTGGTTGACGGTTTTGTGTTGAGTCATGGAATTCCGTTCGCGGTCGTTGCATCTAATTTTATTACATTACATTACAGGCATTCTTGAGATTCACGCACGGGCTCGCTTGGGTTTCCGAATATAAGTATTTCCCGGTTTGCTTCCTGCCTAAGGGCGGAGAATTCCTCGTAAATAACTGAGACACCCAGTCGTTGGAATAATTGAAGGAATTTTCCAGCATGTGTGCTCGGCTACGGAGGAGTTCGCACCTATCCCACAACCACAAACAAAATCGTCTGTCTTCTCCTTATTGTTCAGACCTTGAAAAATACCCGGAAAGGCTCATTGTAACATTGAATATGCAAAGCGCAAACCGCCTGTTTGACGCGGACAAGAGTTGTGTATCGAAAGTTCGTCTGCTAGCGTGGCACATGGAAAACAGCGTTGCCAGTTATTTCTCTCAACTTACGCTTACCGATATTATAACAACAGATTGAATTTAAGTTAAATGATATAAACCTTTATCGTCCGGATGTATTTCCCTATAAGTTGATGTACTCGCTTTGCAGTTTTTTTGTTGTTTACGAAAAGTTTGGCCATGTCGTGAACCTCAAAGCAATTAGCGACTATTTGTTCTGCGTTGCAGATGTTAGTCCATTAGATTCGGCTCCCATGTGGATTCGGTTAAAGCGTCAACAATGGATCGACTATACAATCTTCCGGCAGTCGAGAAAAAGGATCGAGCGAGAAATGGGCAAACAGGGGTTCGTTGCTTTCTTAATCGGTATTTTTCGATGACGTAAAAAAATACAGAGTATAGCGGATTTATTCCCATGACGGGGACCGCAGGATTTGATCGATGGGATTCTTGATGCTTCGGAAGTTGTCTATCCCGCTATGTACCACCTGGTCTACCCGTCACAAGTTTGAAGACCTCGAACACGAAACTCGACGAATTAGGAAATTTATCTTAAAATTAGATTAAGTAGAATCGCCGGATTTAATTTAGATTGAGGTTTAGGAAAAACAACAAGTATTTAGTTCCGCACGACTCACTTTGAATTATTCCCTCTCCATAAAATAGTTACTATTTGTTTTTGTAAAAATATTAGTTTATTTTATAATGACAATACCAAGGGACACAATTATTTGTCATGGTGTAAAGATTGCCAACTTCCCGTCAAAATTGAAAAATACGACAAAGAGTTTATAATTTATGTCCGCCACGCTTCGCTTTTTTTTCTACTGCAGCCCATTTATATTAGATTGGATCACGTCAGGAAAAAAAAGTTTCCTCTGTTAACATTTCCTTCTGGATATTTTCCCCCTGCTGGTCAAGCTAGATCGACTATAAAGTCAGTGTTCCGAAGAAAAATCGATCGTATCGAAAGAACCTTTAGACGGAACACCTTCTAGATCCCAGTTAAACCGTCCCCAAAAAAGACAACCATAGAGAGCACATACTGGGATTCACGGTTATATAACCAGAGACAGTTTTAGAAATATTTCTTCTGCAAATTTGCACGAAGGAAGCCTTCTAAAACCGTTCGCCAAATTCTAACTGGAAGGCGAGAAAAAAAGAAGAATCACGATCCCCTTTAGTACAGTTATGTGGCTGCACGACGTAACACTTGGAAGGTTTTCGGTCATTCTATACGTTTCAGAAGAGTGGTGTGAGAATATAACGTTGGTCGACCCTCGAGTGAATCAATTCCCCTCCCCCCGCACGTCTAATGGAGTCAGTGACTTTGATAGCAGGAAAACGCTTTGTATGCAGTGAGAGTCGAGCTAAGTCCTTTCCTGTTTGATCTTCTCTCTCTAAGCAGGGTCCTTCTTCAGAACAGCAATTCTCATGCAAGACTTCTCGAGACACTTGTGACAAAGCAACTCCAGTAGCCATCTCATTAAGCAGAAACCTCTCTCGTACCAATCGCAGTTTCTTTTCTGTAGTTGAAAATGAAAACTGATTGGTTTGTCTTATGGATTTTAGAGGTTATCCCGGTAAGGGAATAGTGAAAGATAAAGATAATGAGGCGCGGCTGAAAACACACGGCGTGTGTAATTTCACCAGGATACGCACGATTAATAGAAGGTAGCTTTTCCCCCGGCCTGGGGTCTCGGTTATGCGGTTGTTGATGCACGGCTGGCCGGCCATGCTCGACCAAGGGGACGACAATCAGCCGGAGCCGGTGTTACTGGCGGCGCAACCGTTTTCTCCTCGGTTTTGTCTTTTCTCTATTTTCACATCTATGTCGAAATTTATCACGTTTGCTTTTGCTGACTACTCGACTGAGAATGCGTTCCTTTCATAAAGGGACTATAGTTATAACAACACTAACAACTTTTTGAACCAGTTCATTCAAATATACTTAACCAATGCAAATTCAGACGGTAAATTAATTCTATTCATTAAACAAGTTCAGTTTCTGGTTCTTTGTTTAGATAAGTACATTTCCCAGTCTATTAACAACTGTATTGCCTCGTTGAAAAGAGGTAAACGTATAACGAGAGATGATTAAGAGCTTCTGCAAAAAAGGGGAAAGAGTCTATAGAGCCAGTACCGCAGACCGTTTATATCGGAGCAAACAAGTCTGACGAAGGGTTGGCTACTTTTATTGATCTCAGTATAAAAGGATCTGTCTGTTTGGCACCCGTTTGGGGGAGGCTAATCCTCTTTATTGCCGATGTGTGAAATGAACAGCCGACTACAAGACCGTCAATGGCCCTGTTTGTCCCACAGCTGGAAGAGTGCAAGGGGGTTTGCACAATTCTACTGAACCTTTACACTTTTGATAGTTCAAAATCGACAGTTGCGAATAAGGAGAGCTCACTTCCTGCTGCATGAAAACCACACCGAGGATCGACCCAGTTCAATGGTCTTTTGGCGAATTCTTGAGCCGGAGCCAAAAATTCCAAGTGGCCAGCCCTTTGTGGCCCAAACGTTTCATTTCTCTTGGGTTCCCATGCGGAATACATTAAGAGCAAGCCGGTAGAATTGCGTTATTAGCTGCCTGACCTCGCAGCCGGATCACTCGCTTATTGACATATGGGCCACGTGCCAGCGATCCTTGTCGATGTTTAAACAAGACCTCCCCCCCTTTTTACCAGCTCCTAAAGGGGGACGGGGTGAGAGGTGGCATGGCTTTTCGATTTGATTACCTTCCCTTCTTGCTTTGAAGAACCCAAAGCAATAGCCGTTTTCTTCTCTAAATAGCCGGCAATCAACAACAAGGGAATCTTGGTGGAGGGAAGGGGAGGCGAGGCAGCAAAAGAAAACAAGAAGAGAAACTATCCAATTCCTAGCGCCTGGTAACGTAACCTTTCAAAAGCTCCCAGACCAATACATTCATTGCCGGGGCGTCGCGACGTTGATGACGTCACTGTCTATACCGAAACCCTTAACCCCCGGACCTGCCCCCCCCCCGTCCCCCAATGTTCCCCGCACCGCCTATTCGCTACCTCCCCCCAACTGCAACCCAGTCTCAGGAATTGATCGACGCAGTCCGGCCGTGCCGTGGCGCAGTCACAACACACGTGACCTTTAGATTGGGGTAGGGAGGAGGAGGGGGGGGGGGCAAGTCGGCGGAGGTAAGGGAGATTTGGGTGGAGGGGGAGGGTAGAAGGGGGAGCAAAAGGGGGAGAGGAATGTTTTACAGCATCGTCATGGTACCGAAAGGTACAGATTAGTCATCGTTTTTAAATTTCCACCGTTTCTGCCGGTAGAAATTCTGCTCTAAAGTGCCTTTACCGCTAAATCGATGGACACCCTTGAATGGTTTCTACTTCCTCGAAGAATTTACGCTTTCCGGCATAAATTCGGAAGACTATTACTGTAAGGCGGACCACGCCCTCTCGTTTCTTAAGCAAAACACGATGGGAAAATGAAGTGACAAAATGCTGCCTCCGGCGGGGAGAAAGAGAGAGAAAAACGGAAGACAATCATGAGAAAATGTAACTTGAGGGATGCTTCTAACTTGTTACGCTCCACGGTGGAAAAGGAATTTTCAGTCACGGGAGTTCCCAGAATGTTGCCTTTTGCACAAAGTCTGCGCCAATATACCCCAACCGGCACGAGGAGGATGGCAAGAGTGCTCTAGCGGACATTACCGGAAATATCTTGGGGGTACCTTGAGGCCATTAAGGCCCCGGGGCGTATCCCCTTTCAATGAGATACACTTGATATCTATTCATCGACAGAAATGCCACCATTTTGTTTTTACAATTCAGAATTTGCTATTTCTATATCAACCGGATCTTTTAGTGAAGTTCTTTACCGGTCTAACAAACACTCCCTGTCGAAAAGCTCTTGAAAAAACTCCACCTCTAAAAGCCTTAAAAAGGTAAAAACGGTTTTGTCTTTGCTACAAGAGCAGGGGAAAAAGAGGAGAGTCTCACCTTTGTGAAGTCGTTTGAGGACAATGTCCTTGTGCTCTTCGCAATAGGGCTCCGGGAGGACGATGAGAAGATAGGCGCCGGAGAGAGGAGACGGCGATCCTAGATCGGCGTGATCCTGCATCGCAGAATCAGGATTGGTTTGGGTTGTGGAGAGATTCTCGACTGCTGATGATTCACCATCGACTGGTGCGCTGACCGGTATGGGATTTGGGGTGTTGGCGCTGGTGCCTCCGCCGCCGTCCGCCGTTGTGTTCGCCATGACTGCCGGCAGACAACTGTCGACCGAGCGCTGCGGCGTCCATGACGTCGCCCCCTTACCTACCTCGAGCACTTTCGCCGCAGCGCCGCTCGGTCATGCGCTTCTTGCCACAGCTGCACCGAATGCCAAACTTATTTGTGCCACTCACTCTTTGCAGTGAGCGAAAAAAAACGCAGTTACTTGTTTTCTAGACCATTTTATGGGCCAACTCGTAAATAGAAGTGGGCATCCTTAAACTTGAAGGATCGTACAGCAGTACTTCGTGCAATCAATGCGTGCATATATACGTTAAGTCCTGACTATGGAGTTCGTTACTGAGCCATGTTACATAAGAATCTGTATAGGAAGTTTTCGTGTGTTATGGAAGGATGACAAGTCCTGATAAACTTTACTAATGAAGACATTAAATGTATATCTTTGGACACTGGATCCTGGCTATAAATAATTGAGCTTCCTGATACGTGTTGGCCGTCCCTTACGTTTAATGGTTGCCTGCTCGTTGTAAATAAACCATCAAGGACCAGAAGAGTAATATCTGTAATAAGTTTTCATGCAACTTGTACACATATGGGTTCCTCGTGTGTCTACACGGGTGTTCCGGAATTCGTCGAAGGAAAGCGGTCTTTCTGGCAAGTCACAAGATGATCCCGATATCGTTCACTTCCAAAAGTAATCCTTTTTGAGGAAGTACAGTCCACTCTATCTTGCATCGGGTCATACATCTCTGTTTGGCTTATGGTCTGCTCAGTCCACCAGAAGATTCTTTGGAGCAGACTGAAGAAGAAGAAGAACAAGATGAAGAGTAAAGATGATGTCAATTGACCTTCCTTTTCTGGTCCCCAAATCGAGAAAACGTCTTGAGGAAGGGGCGTGTGGACAAGAAAGGTGTCTCGGAATCCTAAATGATGCTGCATAACGGCCAAAAACACTGTCTGTCCTCTTACCCACCTAAACTTAGCTCCATCGATCCGGCCCGTAAGAGATTTGCGGGTGCGCGACGCAGTCGACCGGGGTCTCCCCAACTTTTGCCCACTTCCCGTTCTCGTGTGCCCCCCTTAGGGGGTTACAAGTTTGAAACCGGTAAAAATTGAACATATGACATTCAGTCCACTTGCGGAAGCTTTACATTTCCCTGCAGTTTTCCACTGACCCCGGCACCTTTCAACGAGATAGCCCCTGTCCAAGCGCAATTTGGCTCGGGCTTGGGAACTGCGTGGGCTTGAAACTCTGATCTCCAATGGCGACATGAACGGGGAGGGGAACCATTAAGTCTGTCTTTCGTTTGGGCTGATGTGTTAGTCTAGTGATATTAGCATACAAGAAGGAAGTGCATTAGGGAGGCCGAAAAGGTGAAATCTGGATTCTTTCCGCGTTCTTCTGTATAATATGTGTGTTGTGCCGCGGCTTTTCAGCTGTCTGTCAGGGCGTTGTTAGTTCAGATCACTCCACGAGAAAATTGTGTTCCGGCTGAGTTGTTCTTTCGAAATGAGGGAACAAGTATTACGTTGGGTTTTTGGCAAGTTTCTTGGGAAAACTGAAGATTCTTCACCGGTGTAGGTTTGCAGGATCGTCATTTCCGCGCTGCAGTCGTTAGCCAAAAAGAACACAATCTCCGGGTCACCGTGCAAAACATTACGTAAAGCACTGCAGCGAAGAAAACGGAAGATTGTGCCAGATACCATCGATACAGCTTCATGACTGTGAATTCAACGGGCGCTGCAAATAAGACGAAGCCAAAAACGCAGACAACCAAATAACAGGGGACTGTTGAAGAGAGTGGGGGGGAAGACGTGGAAAATGAAGCGACGAAGAGGAAAGAGGAGAATTACGAAAAGTTATGAACGACGCTCAAGATGCTTGTGATGTTTGTTTTATATCTCATCTTACTGTAGCTCAAAACTTTCTCCTTTTAATAAGGTTTGATCTGTTCGTACTCACATCCCTTATACTCTAACATAGATCTCTTTCAACCCTCGGTTAAACAGGAGGTCAGCTGTATGCCCGAAGGGCAAATTCGAAAGCCTCTCGTGAAGTCCATTACTAAATGAACTTTAACTCGTCATTGTCAATCTATCTCAAGTTGCAGATGCCTCTTATCTCTCGCAGATCAAACGATGATACTATCATTCACAAACTTCTCCGCTGTTGGAACTTGCCACTCATGTACAAAACGTCTCATAACGAGGCTAATCCGGAGTTAGACGAGTTGGAGTTGGGACGCTTTTCCAACGGACCGGACTATTTTGAAACAATTCCCTGCGGATGCAACCGCCGATGCGCTGACTTTTCACTCGGCACATTAGCGAAAATGCAAGAGGAGGTGGCGAGGAGGGAACGGGAGATTGGGTCCCTGGTATGTGGTGGCAGAGGGAAAAGTGTGGCTGGTTATGGGGGCCATGGTTTTCCTCTGTAGCAGACTCATACTCCGGGGGATTACATCGGGGGTCTTTGTAGCTGACTGCGTTTTATTTGCCCTCTGACGCCTTATTTATAACCGACTAGAGAGAATGATTCCCTCGTGGTTTTTCTACTAAGCAGATTAACAAGATGAACTAACAAGAGTTGATACCAAGTATTGCATTCCCGACAATAGGTTGCCTATTGTCAGTGAAGCTGAGGTTGAGTTATGTCTCTATTTACATCTCTATTCAGTATTTGTATATATCTATCCGCCATCTGTCCATCCATCCATCCATCCATCTATCTATCTATCTATCTATCTATCTATCTATCTATCTATCTATCTATCCATGTACCTATCTATGTGAAGCTATGCACGAACAAAATATGACTCGGATGATTGATTCGCCTATCGCGGGTACATCTTGAATAGCCAGATGACTAATTATACTTCCAATCGGATAATTAGGTCGGATAGGAGGCTGCGATCAATAACAAAAGAAAACATCATCATTATAAACACTATATAAGTATAACCATTTTCAGTCATAACACTGAATTCGTCACTGAATCGCATCAGTTACAATTAAAAGGTACCCATAGCTTTTATAATGACTAAATGTACATAAACCTAACGTAATAGATGATATATATATCTATATATATATATAATTATGCAGTACCAATCAAGTTAATCATAACGAAAAAAATAAGAGTTTATGAAAAATCGACATGTTACACGACACTTCATTAAGCTAAGCCCCTTGTAGTTCAAGAAATCATTAAAGCTTTATCGATTTCTCGTTAAACCAACCGTCCCTATACGCCGCAAAGATTCAGTTAATGCGTCAATCGATATTCAGTGCGGGGGTCCGATATACTAATATCGTTCATGCCAAGCAGCCCATTGGCAGAGAAGAAAACATCATCATCTGATAACAATATTTCAAACTATTCTTATGACGTTTGTACTCATTTACATATAAGGACAGCTACAATTCAACTTGATTTTAAAAGCCGACGGTTTGGGATGAAACCTGACTGTGAAACAGGTTAATGAAGTACACGAGAAAGGATTGTGTATATGCTTCTACTTCGATCGACGACCCCCGGTTTTCCTCTCTCTGAAACCCCCCGTTGGATCAATAAGGATCCTTCTTCGACCCCCGCCCGCCAGCCCTACGGGCTGCGGATGTTGCAGATGAAGTAGGATTTCTGTTGGCTTTTTTTCCAGGCACACACCGTCGATGCCACTTTCTTTCGATTCGCAATCGTCTGCCTATTTCTGCGTGATTTATATATACAGCGATCGAAAGATCGAGGTTCGCAGAAAGGGAGAGACTGGTTCACAGGGGCCTGGATACACACTGGCATGGCAACAAGCAGGGATTTGTTGGGGTTCGCCTTGGAATGTGTCTGCTGGACTTGAGCCTAAATGAATTAACAATGATTGAATTAATCTTTTTGAACAGTCGCGCAGTGAACGACATTCATGTCCCGCGGGAGGAAAAAAAGACTTTTGGCACGAATCTATTGATCCGCAAGTCTCGCTTGTACAACAGCCATTTTTAGGCGAATGTGGGCTTCGCACAAGCTTCATTCATTTCAACTTAACTTCAGTTTATACGAGAGTACCAAGTTATGGCTATGGGATATCGACAGTAAAGTTAACGTGTCATACGGATATGAACAGAGGTTGATACACAAAGTATCGATATGTTTCTTGACGCCCTACTGATCTACAGTTTTCAGTTGTCTGTTAATCGATATACAAATGATCTTTGAAGAATATTCAACAGTGCGATTGTAACTGGATCTCGACATTGCCTTTGACTACTGACTGTACCATTTGAATAGCCTCAGGGTAGAATGAAAGACAGGGTCCGGTACTATGACCACATCCTATCGAAATCTTCCCGGGAAAAAATACTATATACGAGAATAACCTATTTCTGTTTTTCTTAACGAAAACCCCTCTCGAGATGCTTAATGAGTTACAAAGCCCCTGGATCGCGAGGAAAATCTCTCTTGCTTGCGTCAAAAGCTGTCGAGAGAGAGCAAAAGCCACGACTTTGGAGACGTCGTTTTATTTCCGCGCACATGATGATAGCGTCAGTAAACGCGTTCCTTCTGACGAAACTTGGATTGACTGAAAACTGAAAATTTGAGTTAACTTTCGATTTATTAGACTTTTCTCTGTTTTCTTCCATTAGAAAGGAAGAGAAAGAAACGAGGTCTATACACGAAGTAAATGACAAATTTGATATCGGACCGGAACAAACAGTGTCATGTCACGACTCGACAAATACCTCGGAATACATCACTTCCACAGCAGCAGCACAGCGATATTTCTTTCGACTGTACCTTTCAACAACTAACTGAATCTGTGCTTAGGAAGAAATTAGTTAAACAAACAGTCATTTGTGCTGTGTGTGTGTGTTTTAACGAACTGACATATCACAGTTGTGGGTCGACTGCGGTAAGTTCTATTCCGTGGAAGTTAATTTCCATATAAACGCATTTCTCATTTCGCCAGTTGCAGTTGGGGTTACTTAAAGTCGCACTTGTAATTAATTATCACGGCGGCAGCATGTCTGCGAGTATATGCAATTAATCTTCGAGTTTTATCATTGGTCCTGTTTGCCTCGCCGACAAGATCAATAAACGCATTTGTACAGAGACAGGGCCAGAGATGTTACCTTCGTGTAAGGGCGCATGCACGCACGGGTCTCTATTTAGCATATTGTCCTTTGATGTTAATACATCTTTAAGTATTATTATCAGTTCTTTTCAATATTACTTAAACCTGTGCCCTTTAAAGATGTAACCTGAAACCAGTGTACGAGAAATCGAAATGTAGAAGCCGAAAGATGGGTTGCAACGCCATCTAGCGGAGGAAAGTAGAAGCTTTTAGGGCCTCCACGAAACCTTCATTAGTTCAAGACTCAACTGGGTGGAATCCTTCCCATAACTTGATTATCGGACGAGGTTTAGACGTTATTAACTGCCACAGTGATCGATTTCCGAAGTCAACAATGTTGTCCGGTTATTCGTATAATTTCAACCAACGAAACGCCAGTGATGTTTCTGTCCGTCAGCGTATACAAATCATTTGAATAGTTCCAGCTTCAAGTATGTGCGTACACTTGCGGTCATTGCGGCTTTCCGGCGGACGGTTCAACAAGAGAGTTGACGTGACGTTATACATTCGAGCTGTACGTCAGCGGTCATTAGATCATCTCCGGTCCACTAATCTCTTCGATGACCAACGGTCTCTTTCACGTACGTGTGTAGGTAGCACATCAAGTAAATCTGACTGGTATATAAGAGTACATTAGTCGACATTTCAATCGTCGCTCGTCTTTACTAATGCTCGTCTATATGAACCCTGCATGGACAGACGGGTAATTCGGTTTCAACGGTTTTGACAGTTCAGTTTTAAGTTTAAATGATATTATTTTAGATATTATAATTACGATTAGAGGCGAATTAGATAAACGTTGAGGTAAATTCATTGGAATGCTAGTTTGTGTCTGGGCTACACAGGAAAAGGCGACTGGACGAAGCAATCCGTGACGATGTGGGAACGAGAGCTGAAGGTGCAGCCAACCATGGACACATCGACGTGCCAGAGGAGCTTTCGTGCCTGTCAAACGGCCCCTACTCGTTCACTTCCCTTCTTCTGCCGAACACTTGACGGGCGCCACTTCACTCAAGCTCCAATACGTTGCTCCCTAGTGAGTTAGTTGACTGGACGGGTGGTCACCAGGTGTCTCCATCCCTTTTCCAGTATTCAGAAGGAAGCCTCGATGTTCAACAAGAAAATCCCAGGGCTTAGTACCCCAAAGATCTGCGGTTTAGTTGGGAGATGTCAAGTTCAGTTTAAGATACCAAGGGCCACTAGCAACTTTCAAGGTTTAATGTATAAATCCAAGTCTACTATAAGGTCCCTGATCAGATTCGTATGTGACCCTGCGGCTCGGGTGTAATTCTTCAGATTCTATGAAGTATTCTAAGGTTCAGTCACAGACAGTCGCAGAGTCAGAGGAATATTTACTTTGAAAACTATCTGTAGTCGTACGTGCGAAATAGTAGCAACAATGTAATCGGTTAAAAGCACCGAGGGTGGAATATTACCACTCGCAGGCTGTGCGGGTATGGAGGCTGAACCGGTATGTAGTTAGCCGTGCGACACATACCCACGAGCATCACGCACGCACACTCTGGGGAATTTTCTCCTTCGGGGAAGCCGACAGACCAACTGGTGCAGTTAGAGCGAGAAGCAGCTACTGCTTGTCAGATGGGCACAAAGTGGGGTGATTGCGTGGTTTTACCGCTGAGAACAGTGTTTCCCCTGGACTGTTTTACCTTTCAGACTCTTTGGAAGTTTGAACAAGCTCGTATTCTTCCTTGACTTAACTTGTATGGTCCACCTAGTATTACTTGTACTACCTGACTGCTCGACTCAACTCTGCAGGCCAAGTTTATGGAGAACCAGCACATCGTAGTCGGGATAAGCACATTTTAAACTATAGGGTGATAGTTAACGTCGATATGACGGATATTCTGCTACTGATTGGCCTTATCAAGGACTAGAGAGCACAATGTAAAGTCAACCTAGCACTTTGTTATCTTATATTAAGTCATTTAAACTCATTCTGACGTATAAGTAAACAGTACAGAAGGTAATCTTGATCTAGAGTTCGCTCAAAATTACCTTCAAAACTGTGCTCAGCTTCAGCGGTTCAAAACCAGACGACGCTAGGGTACAGAAAAGTCCATTTGTAAGCTGAGACATGGTTACTCAGGAGTCGGTTTCTTCAGCGGATCAAGTTTGTCTGGCATCAGTCTTTTGGTGTCAGATATCTGTTCCTGAACATGAGAGACTCTCCCATAAGTGGAAATACTACAACTGAGGGTGGCCCATTAGCTTCCCCTATTGGTCTCAGACCCACATACCCTTCGGCAAAGAGAACTATCTGCTGTCTTTGGGATCCCCGTGCGTGTCCCATTGCGGGATAAGTCGCCAGCTGGACAAGTCAGACAGGCAAATCTCTCCCCAAGTCCGTCAGTTTCAAGATCAACATTTCAGATTCGGTTCGCTGCTTTCATAGTGGCGATCACTTCCCAACATGCGAGGAAGCCAAAGGAAGCGTGCCAGAGAACCTTCTGATGATACGGGACCATCGGTTAAAACGGCGCGGTTCAAGAGTAAAACCATCACTAGAAGGAGAAAGAGTCCAGAGAAGACGGTATTGGACCGTACTGCGCACATACAGGAGAAAGATCTGACCGTAGTTTCAGCATCCAGAAAGCAAGAAATGAAAGATTCCTTCATGCCATGGATTACACAGGTGGGTGTTAGTGGTTCTTCCTCAACCTGTTGTTTCATGTGAACTGATACACTCTTCATTTGAAACAGACGTACGGTGACACTGCGAAAACGAAAACCATTTCCGAGAGTAAGGCCGCACGTATCATCAAGATTCTACGAGGTGAGGATCTCTGCGGTAGGACGGATTCTTCCAAATTCCGATTCTGGGTTCGATCGAAAGGTTTTCGATTGGGACCTCTGGAGACGGACAGCATTTATTCCGGTGAGAGGCCAGACAGCAGAGATCAGCTTTATGTAGCCGTTTCCTCAACTAAGGTAAGCGGTATCCAAGCACAGCATTGCGCACACAGCAAGACAACCATATGTCCAGGGAAAAATAATTAATCCATGCTTTTCCGAGATACCAGAAGATTTAGTCTCGATGAAAAGCCGTTGGTTGATGGGTAGCCAGTTAGTTTTAATGGCGAGTGGGTTACCGTACGAGGGTAACTTGGCAGGAGTTAACAAACTTGTCCATCCCCTTATTACGCCGTGGAGCAGGAAGCTCGTCATTAACGTGTGAAGTGTGCGTCGAACGATCGTTCCGTACAGAAGCACGGGTGAGCGCTAACAAGCGGTGGGGAGGGGGAGAAGATAAAAAGCAGCACACAGCAGGTGGGTTAACTTGACCAAATGGTGCATCACGGCTTGTTTGCCTCCGGTTTCGCGTGATCGTACGTTATATATATACAAAAGTAAGGCCAACTACTACAGATTCTGGATAGCGACGCGAGAGCAGGGGAGAAGGGGAAGGACAGTAGCAGTGACCGAAGACAACGAGTTTTGGCAGATGTGTAATTCAGCCGGAAGCGACGCGGCAAGTGAACTGTGGCCTGGTGCCGATCGATGGCGCCTCGCTGGTCATGTTCGAGTCCCTCAATGGTCGCCAAGTGGCAGCCACAAGAGGATATGAAGCAAATCAAAACATAAAATAGTAACAAAAGAGAGGAGGCAAATATACGAAATGCCACAGCACGAGATGGTCTGCACCTAGTGTACTATTCCTATTCTCCTAGCGATGAAACCAACGATACAGAGTAAAACGGGAACGATATGGCACAGTCATAAATAACGATGATGTAATTGGCGCGAAATCTTAAAGCGGCAATTAGTTAAATTGAAGATCAAAGCATAGTGCGTGACCAAGTCTGTAACCCCGAGTGATTTGTTTATGTTTTTCTCTCAACACGTGTTAAAGCCATCTAGTGGCCAACACCGTAGTTACGTTAAGCATTTTCGTGCTTCTATTCTGTTTATTTTCGTTTTCCTCCATTTTCATGAAAAGAACGAAGCTGGACAAGAAGTGACTGCGTACAAAAAAGTGGCCCTGGTCGAAAACTTCTTCGATATCATCTACGGAGAACACGTGGCAGTGAACGGGAAGCTATCCAACAAACACGCCGGTCAGAAGCGAACTTACAAAGGGGTAAGTTCTTCTCCTTTTTCCAACATCTGTCTTCATTTGGTGTCCAGAAGTGTGCCAGCCTCTCGTAAACGGGCCCTGTCCTTTTGGGGGTGTCTATAGATAACCGAAGTGTATGCCTTTCTACCGCGGGAGGCTGTGACCCGCTTTTTGCTCCAGTGCGCCGAGTGCCAGAGAAAGAGAGCCGGCGCGGCAGCGGAGGAGCCTCCGCTGTCGCCCCCGCGCACGCCCTCCCATCTCTTCCCGCTGGGATCTCCTACCCCGCCTACTTCTCCAAAGGGTAGTCACGTGACCCCCAGCGACGCTTCGCCTCAGCCCATTGCCGCAAGTGCAGCAGCGACGGCCTGGACGCCTCGCAGCGACCATCTCGATCTGAGTTTGCCGTTGACAGCCACATTGCTCAAACACGCGCAACTTTACGGGATTACCCAACAACAACTTTTTGGATCAGAACGCCCGGTACGTCACCTTTTGTTTAACATCCATACCCCCTAACCTTCTTTACTGTTTTTGGTTTGTATGTTTGTTTGCTTATTTAACCCCTTTATGTGCATTGCCTTCAGAGGATAGAAGCTAATTCACTCTCTGTAAAACCGTGATGTATCCGTCAAACGGAAAGTACAAAGCTACGGACGAAAGATTCTTGTAACTTTTAGCTTTTGTATAAATCATTGCTGGGCGAGCTGGGTCCGACAAAAAAGACCGTGAACGATACGGGAGATTATAGTATCTGCAGAACGTCGAGCAGGAATCTTAAAGGGAGCCAAAGGAAAATAGAAAAGCACCGTAGGGGTTGCAATGGTGTAACGCCTTGGTGGAGAGAGTATGCGATGCCGTGTCCCCTCAAACCCAACCAGTATCGATTTTCTGGTCACGAGATCGATTTTTCTTTTCGAGGGCCCCAAGGAAAACCGGGCAACCCTAGCGAAGAGGGAATAAACGTGCGGGGTGCTTGGGGTTTGTCGCACAAGACATTTCCTGGAGAACCGTGAGACGGATCCCTGCTTTCATTTGCCCTCCCCCTTCGCAGGATGACAGACGTTTCTATCAGCTGCCAGAGAGACCCCCCGACTGAAGTCTCGGTGATGTCGCATAAAGGAGTGCGTGGTTTTAGGTGGAGCCAGAGGGAGAGAGGCGAACGCGGTAGATGGGATCCAAATGGTTTCATTTACGAGCACTCAAGCTACTCGATAGCTTCGCTTAATGTGCGTTTTGTTACCCAATCGCACTTCTGTCGAAAGGAACTAACCTTTTAGCCCCACTATAGCCAGAGGAGTTTCTACTTAATTTACTCCTATCTACCCGAGGTTTTCGTCCCCCAACGCTGGAAACCCTCTGCAGCACCACAGCTCGCCATGTACAGTTGGAACAATAAAACAATCTTCCTTCCTCCCCTCTAAGGCAGAACTCCGTTTTCAAAGTGTTTATTTTCTCAACTGCACCCAAAGCTATTTCCAGCTGCTTTTCAACTTCTTTCTTGGGTCTTCCGTTCCTCCTTCCTTTTCTTCAACCAGTGTAGAAGTGTTTACATGTTGTCGTTCAAACTTTTCAGGAAACTTGCTTCTCCTCCTATCCCGACGCTACGGGGATCCCGCATGGAAAAGTCGATCCTTGTTTAAGTGGAAACGGTATAACACGAACAGTTCTTTCTATTCAAATGTGGATCCCACATGATCTTTGTTTGAAGCAGGAATGACAACGGCCGCCCTGAGATCCGAAGAAGAGGTAAAATCCACATCGTCTGCATTTAATATTACCTTGGGTGGTACTGGAGCATTTGCCATGGCAACCGCCGCCAGTCTGTCAGGAACAGCCTCTTTGTTCGCCAATAGCAACGGCACTGAGCAAACAGTGAGTCCTAGACCGAAAGGAATTGACTTTTAAAATTACTTCTTCCCGACTGTGGTGAATTAATATATACTGGGTCCTTTCTCAGAATTCATTAGGTGGCGATTCTTCTTCAGCGACTCATCGATCCGAGCTGCAGGAAGATTATTCACCCAGCGCCCATAAAGACGATGATGACGACGACGACGACGACAATGATGACAAGATTGATTTCCAAGCATACGATCCCGAACGGCTCAAAGCTTTCAATGTAAACTCACCCTTACTACCAAGTCTCGCCCCCTCTTCTCACTAGAAAGGAGTCCCTAGCCCCTTGGGTTTTCAATTTTGCCCTAAGAACATGGATAGGGGTTTAGCTCATAATGTTGTCTTTCCGTCCTTGGTTTGCATAGCGTCTTGTGCTTCAATTTTTCCATATGGAAACATAGGAATAAATGTCCGGGGAGCTCCTAACCATTCATTCCCTATCTCTGATCTTGTAGCAGACGACACCGTGCAAGCCAAGGATAGCCCAGGGTTCCAGTTTTGCCCTAAGGGCATGGGTAGGGGTTAATCTACCATGTTATCTTAAGCGTAGCCGCAGGGTGAAATTCAAAACTAGGGTCCACTGCTACTCAATTTAAATATGCATGTAACTTACGGTAAACATTACAGGTTGTATTTCCTTTGTTAGATGTTTGTTCGCTTGTTTGTGGATGAGAATTTGGACCGTGCAATACCCATATCTCGACAGCCTCGGGAGAAGGTCCAAGCAATCATCGACTCTTGCATCCGGCAGTTTCCCGAGTTCGGCGAGAGGGCGCGCAAGCGTATCCGCACTTACCTGAAGTCATGCCGCAGGAACAAGCGGTCGCGCGATTCAGCCGGCCTCGATAGCCAGAACCGGCCTATGCCGCCGCACTTGACATCCGCCGCGGCCGAGCAAATCCTGGCTCAAGCCTGCGAAAATGAAAACCAGAACGCTAAGAGGATTCGCATGGGTTTGGAACCCATCAGCCAACCGTTACCCAACAACCCTGTATTTACATGTTCAAAAATTTTCCTAAAATTCATTACTCATCTCACCGCTAGGTGGCGCTTAATCACACACAAATTTTAAGTTTAACGAACTTAGCGTTTATTTAACTACAGTATCCTAAATATGATCTTTCTTGAATTGCAGAACAACGAACGAGCCATCGTTGAAACCTCTAGCTCCCCTCTGCACCTCGGGAATCCTTCATCGACGGACCACTCGACACCGGTGTCTTCAGCCCACACTGCCAACTCATCGTCGACTCTGTTCAGACCCGCCTTCGGCCCCTATCAGAGACACAGTGGGACTAGTGCCACATCGACTAACTCTTCAAACGGTATTACAAATTCTAATCATGAAGAAAGAAATAGACTCCGCATGGCGCTAACCATCTACTTTCGCTATGAAAGGTCCAACAGACTTGAGTACCAAGCCGAAATCGACCAGTATACCATCGGTGAGTGGTTCGTCGACGACATCGAATAACGTTCTCAACCGTTCTTCACCTTTACCGCACAAACTGAACGCGGCGGAATTGTTGGCGGTGCGACAACTTATCGTCGGTTATCGCGAGTCAGCAGCTTTTCTCCTGCGTTCGGCCGAAGAACTCGAGCAGCTCCTGTTGCAGCAGCGCAGCAGCTCTTGACCCGGAGAAACTACAAAACGAGTTTAAAACTTTTTAAAAAAACGAAACGCACATGACCGTTGTATAAAGAAGCAGAATACTTTGAACCGGTTTTAAAACAAAAAGATTATGACGGACGAAGTGAAAATTTTGTTGCCTGTTCCGTTCGTGTATCGTTATCTTTTATTGTTTTCTTGTTGTATAGTGAGAATTATAGTTGAATGGAAAATCACGAATGTCAAATACTGTCTATAAGGGGGAGACAAATGACAGAAGGAACAATAACAACAAGACTTTATCTGTCAAGCCATCATCGTAATCAAGAATGAAATCAGACAGAGAGACAGGTAGATAATCAAGTAACACAGATAATGAGTTACTGTGGTTATAACACAAAAAAGTTAGATAAGATGTAGAGCGCTAGACTATATTACGTAAACAGTTTGACTGACAGTCACACAAGACACGGATACGTGGTTTGAATCGATAAACAGATAGTTACGAGAATAGACAATGTATAGATAGACAGATAGATGGATGGATGGATGGATTGATATATAGATAGGTAGATTGAAAGACGGATGGATGGTTAAATTAGCTGGTTAGTTAGGTTTGCAGACATATAAAAGATAGTTGGATAGATGGACAAAAAATAGCCTGCTACGTACACAGTTAAGATCCTTTACTTAATCGTTCAAAACAAGGTTACGTGATAAAATTAAAACTAAACATATTATTACAGTACATTAAACAACGAATTACTCATAAGTTGCACTAAAAAGCAATACAGTTAAACAAACAACGGACACTGAATGACATGAGAAGAACTGAAACCAAAACAGAGAAGACAAAACATCAGCGTAAACAAACATTGCAAGATAATCCGCAACACTTTTACATATCAAACGGTCCTACCGTTTAGCATCTACCCTTGACGCGACATGCTGCTTGCTGAGATCGCATTACGAAGGCTGTGAATAAGAGGTCCAGTATTTCCACTCGTGCACTTAAATTCTCTGTACATTTAAATGCACCGGTTTAGTGCAATTGGCACATTAAACAATAAACAAAACATAAAAGCCAAATGTGAAGGATTGCAGTAAATTATGTTTTAAAATTATATCTAAATATGCGAGGAGTAACAAAACGTTCATTTTTTAAAATGGAAAATCAAGGATCCTAGACGGGTTAAAAAAGGACAGTATGGGAAGCACTACTAGGCAATTCAAGGGAGGGCTAGGGTTACTAAAAGAGGCGGGTAGTGGTTTTTCTATTAACTTCTTTGCAGATTAACCCTATCGGGAAACTAACATTTTAGAATTATACATTCAATCAACAGCGTAGGATTTTAAGTAGCCAACATCCGGCCTGATTATTGGCATCACGTGAAAAATGCTGAAAATGCCTTGGTTTGAACGACCGTACTTGAAAGCCGAGCACTTAGCCGGTTTTGAAGAGTATAAAGTAAGTTCCTTTTCATGAATTACGTTAAACACCAGTGGTCATGGTGCAGTAATACTTACTTGAATAACAGTATAGCGCCCGGGACACGAGCCCCTTGAGCCAGTATGTCATGCACCCGTTCTGGAACTCAACAGTCAAGGTAATAAAGAGCGGGAACATTTCGAGACGTCGGATAGTTTCACGCGGTTCTCCCTGTTTTTAGCTTTGCCCGATGTGGCTGGCGCCAAATCTGCTAACCTTCGTCGGCTTCCTGTTCACCTGCGGGAACTTTGTCATCCTGAGCTGGTACGATTACTTCTACTACGCCTCGAGTACGACGCATCCCGAGTTTTCGCCGATTCCTCAGTGGGTCTGGATCGTGTGTGCAATCAATCACTTCTTGGCTCACACATTGGGTAACTCATGTCGATCTGTCATAACTAATGTGCGTGTAACATATCTGTTTTTTTGTAGACGGCATTGACGGGAAACAGGCTCGTAGGACGCAGACGAGTTCACCTCTAGGAGAGTTATTTGATCACGGTTTGGATTCCTGGACCTCATTTTTTATCCCCGCTGTCCTCTACTCGGTGTTTGGACGGGCCGAGTTCAGCATTTCGCCATTGCGTTTCTATTTCTGCCTCATCAATATCCTGACAACTTTCTACGTATCACACTGGGAGAAATACAACACGGGGATTCTGTTCCTCCCGTGGGGTTACGACGTATCGCAGCTCGTAATGACTCTTAGTGAAATCTGAACTAAAGAGACGCTCTAACTGTTGTATTTTTATCTCTTGTAGTGTACGCTTATAATTTACTTGATCACATTCTTCGTCGGGTTCGAGTACTGGAAATTTTCACTGCCTGGTGGCATCACCTCCGGAGGGCTTTTCGAATTGCTCATGTGGACGGGATCTTTGTTGACCAGCCTGCCCGTTTCCTTATGGAACATTTACAGGTATTGCTCGCGCCTGTTTGACATCCCTGCGGAAATGTTAAAGACGTTTTGATTTCAGAGCATATCGTGACGAAACAGGGAAGAATCGAACGCTGTGGGAAGCCAACCGGCCTCTCGTCGCCCCGACTCTATTCTTCAGCATTACGACGCTGTGGGTCCTGGCGTCCCCGACGGATATCCTCAACCGGGATCCTCGCTGTTTTACCTTCTTTGTTGGAGTTGTCTTCTCCAATATCTGCGTAAGTTTGCTTCAAAATAGTTGACCTTGGAAAGTTGGTTAAAATCCAACTATACTTGCTTTATTTACAGTGCCAGCTAATCGTCGCTCAGATGAGTAACACCCGCTGCCCGCTCCTCAACTGGCTTCTCGTCCCCGTGGCGCTCGTCGTGGCAGCCGCGCTCGCCCTGCCGGCGAGCTTAGACGCCGAATTACCTCTGCTGTACTCGCTGACCGCCTTCACGACATTGGCGCATATTCACTATGGAATATGCGTGGTACGAATTTCCTCCTCAGTTTCAGTTTTTAAAACAATATCCCTAATTAACGTATAATCTCTCATTTCGGTACCTGATATTTGATTAACTTAATAAATATGTAAATTGTGAAAAAATTATAATGATATGTTGAAAAACTGGAATTAACTATGTTAATTATATATATATATTTTTTTTAAAGGTACGCCAAATGTGCCGGCATTTCCACATCATGTGCTTCCGGCTGAAGACGCGCTCCGATTGACTATTGGCCGACAGCGCTTGCTAATACCAACAAAATCCGATGGCGCTACGCCAGGCCCACTATTATCTAGAAATTCAAAATCAATCCCCAGAGGAGGGATGTCTTCTTTCTTTTATTATTTGGAGTTCATTGGCTTTCTTTTGTTATTACAGTAGCCGATCTAGTTGATCGATAGTCGTGAAGCCCCAGCTCGGAGTTTCGAATCACCTCCTCCCTTTTCCTAGTGGGCGTTTAGTAGTGCGGATTAAATTAGCGGGTTGCTGTCCCTCGGTTTATTAATATTAATAATTTCAAGGAAAACGGGCCATTTGAAATGAATCCGTAGTCACTGTTTTTTTTTGGTTTCTTTTTATGTTATTTTTTCCTGTGTGACCAGTGTAAGATTTCGATCTTACTGTGTGTCTGAAGTGCATCCTTCTTTTTTTTAGTTTTAGACAGGAGATTTAAAGAAGAAAATAATAATAATAACGCGACATACAGTTGTGCTTCTGTGGCAACAAGACTGCATCATTATTTTTCTCTTCATCGTAATTTAGGAGGGAAATAATATATATATATATATATATATAAAGAAAGCCGGTAAACAGTGCAGGGCACGTGGAATCGCACACAAGGACCATCTACACGTTATTTACAGGAAAGAAATCCGCACGGCAAATTTATCATCATAATAATTATTTTTCTAAAAATTAAAATAATTGGACACCGAGTTATATAATTCCGTATTCTTCCTTTCCTTGCGCAAACTCGTTTTCATCGGGGAAAAAATGAGGAAAATTAATTTTTTAAAAAGTGACACGCGGTGCAAGGAGTCCATCATCAACAGGGGAAGGGCGAAAAAAAATTAACGAAAAATGTAGATTTAAAAATAAAAAAAGAGGAAACAAGTTTTCAGCAACTTGCAAAACGAATTTCTTACAAAATGTATAGCAGTGTGAGAATTTTCTTCCTTTTTTTTAAATCCTAGCGCTGACACTTCTCTTTTTTTGTTGTTGTTGTTTTAAATCTGCAATTTTTTTTGTAAACAAAAATAAATTTCTTTGTACAACCGCAGTAGACAGAAATTTAATAGGAGGGGATGGGAGAGAAAATCAAAAGGAAAAATCGATCATACGCGCGCGGGGGGAGAAAATGACATAATTATTCTTTAAAAAAAAACGAGATACAAAAGGCAAAAGAAACAATAATAAAAATCAAGAGAAAATTGCACGTCACAATAAAGATATAGGCAACTCCTGAGAGACCAAGAGAAAAATGGAGGAAAAAAAAATAATAATCATAAATCCCTATAAACGGCTGTACAATGAATCGACATACGGAGTCTTCTTCCGTCCGGCACAACAATCGTCGCCACTTTTTTGTCACTCGTTTTCTAAAGAATCCCGGGGTTGTCCCAATTAGCGGAGAATCGCGTGCGGAATCCACAATGTTTCACGTCACTGAAATTTGTCGCGTCACTAACCGCTTATCATCATCGACTGTCGCGCGATGCCCGCCGTCGTTTGTTGCTCGACGATAAAGGCATGCTGCTGGCCGTGGCTCCTCCTCCCCCTCCTCCGCCGCCACCGCCGCCACCCTGCGGGGCTCCGCCTCCTCCCCCGGCCGGAGTGCTGTTCTGTACGACGAATGATACTTCGGTTTCGTCACCAGCTGCAAATGTCATGCGATTAATAATTAACAATAATAGCAACGGTGATAACAAATTGAATAATAATTGTAATAATGACAACAACACCGAACATATAATACTCCTACTACTACTACTACTACTACTACTGACTCCTATTACTACAACACAAGTTAAGACGGACTCGGTAAACTGAATACCCAGAGCTGCAGTGCTTCGCGTTTTCCTCCTGACTATCGCAGTTTTGGGTGTGGTGCCGTTGTTCTCGGCGTTGACCGACTGTCCCTTGGCCGAGGCCGAGTTGACTCCGGTCAGGTGGCGGTTGGAGCGCCGCGTCCCCGGCGGAGGCGTCGTCGACGAGATTTCCTTACTGACGGCCACCACCTTGTTGGCTGCCCGCTTGGCCAGTCGACTATTACTTCTGCCCAATCAAATTGCTCGGTCATTGTACAGTGCCATTCAAAAACCAATCGTTTTCTCAGCTAAACTTAAAGTAAAACTAACTTATTTTACTAACCAATTAACTACTTAACTAACTAAGATCGAATCCAGTCATCAGAAGACAATTTTACGGTTTTTAACGCGATTTATCATAAAAACTAACTTATAAATTCGTAGTGCATATAACTCTTCAAATAATTTATTAAATAATTCACTTTCTTTTCCTGTTTTCACTCATTATTTTAATTAATAGCAATTCATTAAACTTTATCGCCAATATTTAACTTGTAAATCGTTTGGTCATAATCCAGTAAAGATCAGCTTGCTCAAATCACGAAAGGTAAAATCATTTTTAAAAACAAGATCGCTATCAAACTTGAATAAAAATACTAGATTTCCAATAAACTACAATTTTGCATAACATCAACTTTTACTGCGTTTCAGTAAATTTACCTGCTGGTTCGTCCAAAACGATTTGGAACTTCTCCAATAGAGTCCTCGTCAGACAAGTCGGCTACAACATCCAGGGGAGAAAAGAAGGAAGGTTTAATTTAATTCAAATTATATCCAGACTTGATCAATAACACTTGAGAATCGAGTAAATAACCAATCCATTTAAACTTTTAACTATCATGCAATAATCAATCCGCTACTTCTTAGTTTAAATCAAAATGTCATACATGATTAATTACAGTTATTTCACACCTATATTTAACACGGAAAATTCACAAATAACAAAATTAGTTAATCTAATATAAATCACGAGGTGTTTCGCCATATTTCAAACAATAAACTTAACATGAAATCACAAGTGACAGTTGAGGATTAACCGACAAACCAATTAATTTAAATGATAAATATTAAGGCAATTGATATTGAATTTACTCTTTTTGATGGGCGTCACTTCTTCGACGCTGCCCCTCCTGGGTCGTTTATTGGCACTGGCGTCCTGGCCGAGTCTTTTGGGCGTGTCCTCCAGTCCCATGCAGGCCTTGATGAGCTCCGACGCGTTCTCCGAGCACTTCCTCTTGCTGGGGCGCTGCGAAACGAGACTCTCCTGCACCGACGAGTCCGGCGAGGTTCTACCGACATCGTTCGTGTCTGGCACACTCTGAAAAGTAATCAGATCTCATAAGTAAATGGCGATCAAATAAATATCATTATTATACGTGGTCAGTTAAATGAAAGGAAAATTTAATTTCATTATTATACGGACGACTTGATATATTAGCATTTTAACGTATCCTGTAAAAAAAAAATCCAATTATCATAATTTAAATTTTAATGAGAATATCATTAATTATTTTATTATTACACCTCAGAGATAATGGGACATTAACTTAAATTTAGTGCGAATTATTCTATTACTACTAATTTAAAATGGCAAAAAAACAATTAAAATTTAAATTTTCTATTATTAACATCACATTTACGGTTATGACTTTCCGTACAAATAAAGTGGTGAATTAACTTAAGTCATTTATACATAAATTAATTCTTGAATTTTTCAAACTCCTTAGAGGTTTGGGCGGAAAATGAGTCATTTAAATCTTATTTGATAATATATTTTGATTGGTTGACTTATTCCGGTTTAAAACTCACCAATAAGTCAGAAGCATTACTGGATTCCGACTCTTGCCTCTTCCGCCGGGGCGGGTTCTTCCTCAAACTGGTCAGCGGCAGCCTGTCCTCGGAAGCGGACAAGAGCGGACTCTGCTGTCGCGGACTCCTCCTCTCTAGCCGGCTAATCTCCGGACTGATGATCTTGGTCCCCGACCTGGTGCAGCGCGTAATCAGCTCAGGAACGGCCGGGATCTCAATGGTCAAGGCATCAGCTACCGGATTCTTGTCCGCCGGCGGAGGTTCTACGGGAGCTGCAAGATCGTCCGGACTTGTCCGCTGCGATGGGAACCCATGGAATGGCGACTGAGGCTCGGAATTGGGAAACAGATCGTCCACCTCCACCTTGTTTTGCTTAGGTTCTTCGACGACGTCCTCTTTGGGAGACTCGGCGTCGGAGGTGGAGGAGGCGGCGGAGGGAACGGATGCTTTCAAATGCGGTACAACCACAGACTTGACAACAACAGCTGAGATGGGCGAATTCTTGTGCGCTACTTTCGAGACCAGGACTTTAACGGGACTGCTCCCTGTCATGGCGGAGGAGGGTAGGGTTAGCAGTTTGATAGGGACCACCTTGGCTCCGGCTGCGACGCTGAATACTCCGGAAGAGTTGACAAAGGCTGTGGCTGCTGAAGTCGTCACCAGAGGATTTTTCTGCGGTGTTTCCGGCGCTGGCGGTGGGAGCGGCGGAGGAGTTTCCGTCGCCTGCTCTTCTTTCGCTTCTTCCTGCTTCACCTCCACAGCAGCTTCATCGATAGACGGTTCGGTTACTTTCTCTGCTGGTGTTTCCACCGTTTCCTCCTTCGTCGGTGCCTTGTGCACCTCCGCTGGCTCTTCGTGCGGGTCCTCGGCCAAGGCTGGAACTGGTTCTTCGACATAGGGTTCCAACACCAGAACCTCATGTGATGCGGATGGCACTTCTTTAACCTCTTCCAAAACTTCATCAATGTTGTTTTCCAGAATAACGACTTCCTCCGTTGATGCTTCCATCGACTCCACCACCGTCTCCTCCACTACTACAGATGAGGGAGTAGGCGGTCTCTCTTCCTTTCGTCCTTCAGCTGAGATAAAGGGCAGACTAGGAGATATGGGCGGAGCCTGAGGGCTAGCGATCGCCGAGCATTCATCCTCCTCCGCTGGAGCTTCCGTCATATCAGAGATGGCCGGAAGCTCACTTGCTGTCTCCGCGTCTTCCGATTGCGGTGACACGGCGGGTGCTGGACTTTGAGCCTGCTGTGGAGGTCCCTCCTTAGTTTTCTCCGCCTCCACCTTAAGCTGTTTATCCTCCGCCGGAGACGCTTCCTCTGTCGGTTCAGTACAAGGAATCCGGTGGACAACAGAAACCTGCTGATCCGCTTCATTGTCTGCTATGGAAGGTAATGGAGATCCCAAAGAAGCCGGAATAGAAATCGAAAGTATGGCCTCAGCCACCGGTTCCGGAAGCTCTGTCGGGGCTTCCACTGACGTCGCTGGGGTTTCTACAATTGTCTCTGAGATTTCCCGATGTTCACAGGCGGAGGGTTCTGGAAGGGGTGAAGCTACCGCCTCCGCCTCCTCCGTGCTCGGTGGTGGTTCGCAGTTGCTACTCTCTATAGCATCCGCCGTCGTATCCTCCACGGGAGTTTCCCGTGTTTCATCCGCCACGTTGGTCGATTCCGCCGGTTCCTGAGTCTCTACTTTGGCAGCTACAGGCGATTCGGGGCACGGCGGAGGAGGAGGTGGGGGAGGAGGAACAGGAGAAGAAGGCAAAGTTTCTTTGCTTGGGGGGAGGGTCTCCTCCGCCGGGACTGGGGTTTCCGAGATCGAATTTTGCGGCGCTTTTTCTGACTTTTCTTGAAGACTCGGTTGTTCCGCTGCTTTGGCAGGAGCTTCTTCAGCAGGACTGCTGTCGACAGGGGCCGGCGCAGCCGTCTGCGGAGGAGCTGGCGGAGGAGGAGCTTCAACAGCAAAAATTTCCTTTTCCTCTCGCCGTGGTGGACTCTCGCTCTGGTTGGGACTCTTTTCCGAGAGGGCGTCCAAGGATTCGATCCCAGAGTCTTCTCCCTGCACAAACAAAAAAAATATATTTTACTTTATGATTGTATTATTCAATGTTAACTGCGATTTTCAAGTTACAGTTTTATCTATTTGAAATTATTTAATAGTAATTACCATACGAGGCACTACCTGCGTGTTTCCGCCATCTTCTCGACTGGGCTGAAGATCCGACAAGATGACATCGGGCTTGACTTCACCGAGGTCTTTTATCACCCTGACGTGATTCACCTGCACCGCGGTGATTCCGTCTACCTGCTCCTTGCCCAGGGCGGCCAGGGCGTTTTTGTGCACGTTGTTCAGTACGCTGAGTTTCAGCAGATCCTCGCTGGCGTTCATCTTAGGTCGCACCATTTTGCTCTCCGGGGGTTCCGCCATTTTGGCCGGCCATAAATAACCTGCACCGTAAAATTATAAATAAAATCAAGAACTGGAAAATATTGGTTACAGGAATTACCGGATTGGTCCTTGGGTTCCGCGGTGGGAGTTTCTCTCTTCTCTTCACTGGCTGTGTCGTTTTGCTTGTTCTCAACTACAGTCGGCAACTGAACGTCAACTTTTTCAACTTTCTCTTGGCACTCGTTCGTCCGTGTTTCACTACACTCGGCGGATTCTTCACAATTGGATTTGTTAATCGTTTTATCTTCCGGCGTTTCCATCATCTCCTCCTCCTCTTCTTCTTCCTCCTCTATTCCGTGTTCGTTTTCGACCATTTCGACCGAGGGCGCGTGATTGGTACTGTTGGAGTTGACCAGTGGTTCTTCCTCTTCGACGTCGCTGTCTGGAAGCGGTAGGACTCTCCGCCGTTTGTACGATAACTTGAGACCCTCTTGGATGTCGTCCTCTTCGTTAAGGCAGTCGCTTCGCTGACGCACCTGGGAAAAAAAATAACAGCAATATTAATTAAGATATATTTAATAGCAATAGTAATCAATATAACTTGATAATAATTATGATAGTAATATCTGCAGAAATATTAAATAATGGCAGTAATATTATAAATAACAGTAATATTATGACAATAATAATAATGATAATGATAATGACACTGTAATGGGCAGTCCCATGTCTTCACGGGTCGTTCAACTTGCCTTTCTCTTCCTTTGAATCTCTTTGGCCGGGCTGCTGAGCAGCGTCACATTTCTCCCTTTGAGCGAGATATGCAACGGTGGTACGCGAGGTTCAGCAGCCGGGCTGTTGGCGCAGCTGCTGCTTCCAGAATTTGGTCCAGTTGTGCTGGGGCTACTATTCTTCGACGACGAATGACCCTCAATGATATAGGCGGCCGGAGAAACCGGTTCGTTCTTCTCCAGTTTGAGCCGGAGGGTAATACGTTCAGCAGCAGGGTCAGCATTGACTGCCACTTGTTGAATTTGCTGCTGCTGCTGAAGAGGAGGAGGAGCTGGTGGTGTCTTTTCGTCCGGAGCAGCATCTTCCTCTCCATCGCTAAACACGCTATTAGGTAGCGGAGTGTCGAGGAACGTCGGCGAGGTGGAGGAACCCAAAAACGAC
The DNA here is from genome assembly GCA_022114935.1 of Leptestheria dahalacensis. NCBI lineage: Eukaryota > Metazoa > Arthropoda > Branchiopoda > Diplostraca > Leptestheriidae > Leptestheria > Leptestheria dahalacensis. Next base: position 69,885 of record JAIQCU010000148.1, read on the forward strand.
TGCACCAGAGCCGTCGATTCGACATCGCTGTCTGAGCTTTCGCTGGGGTTAGGTTCCAGGTGACCAGTTAGCGGGTTGATCAGCAGCTGCTTCTGCAGGAATAACAACTTGTCATATTAATTAAAATAAGTTTTTATTTTAGTATTCAAAGTACGATTAGTTTAAATGTACAATTTTATTTCAGTAACTTAATTATAGTACTTGTATTTAGAAATTTGAAACACTTCATTTTAATATTTCGATTTAGAAATTCCAGCAAAGTTAGGAAAAAATTACCGATTCCGAAGTCCGGCTGATGGTCACCGTATTGGCTGTGCTGGAGCTGGCGGAGGCGGAGGAGGAAGGTGTCGACGTCACCGATGAGGGTGTAGTCGTCGACACGGGCACGGGTATCCGCCCAACAGCAGCTTTCTGAGGGTCCGTTACCACCGTGATGGAAAGGTTGTTACGTCCCGGAAGCATGTAAGTGTCGTTGACGCACACCATGCCGTCCAAGACATTGGCACTACTATTGGTTGACGGTGTAGTCGTCATCGGAGACGTCATCCCTGCTTTCAAGTTAAGGAAAGAGGAAAAAAACAGACAGAAATTAGTTTGCAACGTTCACCCAATGTCGAGAGCCCACATGCCGTCTTGCTTCAAAAATAAAAAAAAACTCACACAAATTGTGTACCACCTGTTCAAATCAAAACGTTATGACAGCTTTAATTAAGTTTCCTACTTACACAATAAAATATAATTGACGGTCCAGCGGAACTGCGTAGCTTCAGATTGTCTTTGCATATTACTTACATATTTATGTCTACACCAGTATACAATTTATTATTTTATGTCACATTACATTACCGTAGATGTATATGTATTTGTTATTGCTACTATTATATAATTATTTATGCTGCACCATTTTAAAAAACATAGTGTAATTTACTTGTACAATATATTTATTTACATTAATAGTAATATATATCTATAATATATTGCAAAATAGTACGTACATATGTCTATTAATAATGATAAAAGTAATAATAATAATAGCTGATTATGAAGTAAATTCTTTTGGTCGATAAACACACTGGAATAGTAATAATATATATACATAATAATAACCAACAATTTTTGTATGTATTACTTTTGGACGTTGTTTCAACTTCCTGAAGTTTACCTGTTGAGGTCTCGCTCCCAGTAGTCCTATCCAAAATGATAGGCAGCCGGGGGTGGTTCACTGGTGGAACAGCGCCTCTGGCTCCCGGGTATGGGGGAGGATTGGGCAACCTACTGAGTGTAGGCGGCGCTGTCTGCGCCGGATGTCGAAACGCCTGCTGTGGAATAGGAACACCGCGACCTATACTGATGGGACGGAGCGGTGCGGTTGGGATCGATGTCGGTGCGACTCTCTGCTGGTCTTCAGTCGCTTCGGACGGAGCCGACGGTCTCGGTGCCAGGGTGCTCAGAGCCGTGGCGTTGAGCGGGGCCCCCGTTCGGACGTTGAGGACCGTCACGCTGGCCGCTAGTGTGAGATTAGTGCTTTCCGACGTTGTGACAACGGCCGGTGAGTTAGGAGACGTGTGATATGGTGAAGCTGTGGGTGAGGAATTGTGAGAAAGTGACCTTCCGACGTTGGCCGCTCGAGTCCGATTCTTCTCCAGCATGGCTCCCGACGGGCCGACTTCGCTCAGTGATGGACTAGTCTCTGTGTTGACAAAACTGACGGAAGAATTTCGAGTGGCCAACTGCTGCTGTTGCTGCTGCTGCTGGAGTAGGTTGACCAGTAACGGACTTGCCATTGAAACCGGTGGCGTGGTTGGAAGATTAGACGCTGCTGCGGGTAAGGGCAGACCAGACGTCATCACAGTTCCCCCGCTCAACAACGCTCCTGACGACCCGACCATGACTTGACTCACAGCCCTGGAAACGGTAGCTGTTGTTGTTGGCGTTACCGCTGAAGAAGGGGCTGCAGAAGGAGGAGCAGCTGCTGCACGAAGAGGTTGCTGTTGCATAGAGGAGACGGTTTCAGTGCTGGTCGACGGTGAAGATCTGACTGTGTGCAAGGCACTTGAAGGTTGAGGGAATGCTGAAGAACAGTCTACGTAGAGGAAATTAATTTAATTTATAAAGAACAATTCCCAATAGAATTATTCAAGCCTATCAGAATTTTACCTTTGACAGCCACTGGAGAACTGGTTGCCAGGACGGGACGCGCTCGTACCAGCGGGGAATTGTTGTAGCCCAGCATGGCTTGCGCAGCGTGAGCCATACTGGCGAAAGGGTAGGGTCTCGAGCCCGCGGAAGCAGCCAGCGCGGGATTCGGTGGTGGCTGCGGCCGAGGCGGCAGGTACGGGATGGGTTGACTACCCGGGGCGACCACGTTGGGACTTTTAAAGGCCTCGGTGCACACAACTGGCTGAGAGCCCTGTACGTAAACACGCTGGTATACACAACATTAAATTTTATTGAATCCTGTTCATGTTTTAACTCAAAAGCTATCAAAAGGACACTGGTCCTGTTGCTTTACAAGATAATATTATTTTCACACAAACCTGTAGAGGAGACTGCTGCTCGATGACCGGTCCATTGACTGTGGCGGACAGCGTCTCGGTGCTACTTGAGTCGTTCGCCGCTGTTACTGAGAGGAGCGTGTTTAATAAAGAAGGACCATTCCCATTCGAAGTTGTCGAATCTTCCGTCTGGAATATGATTTCCTGGGGCTCGTTATATCTCCCCGCAATGGTTAGAGAGATCACCTGATGGGAGACAAGACGGGAATTAACGAGAAATATTCGCTCGCAATACTCGCAGAAGCCTCGAGTACAAACCTGATCTCCCTCGAGTTGTACCGAAAGTATGCCAAGTTCCCGTAGGGCAGCATCACCTACTTGCGCCAGCTGCCTCAGACGGATGGCAGCCTCACGCGGTAGCGTGAAGGTCACTCGCACCGAATTCCAGGGTTCCACTCTACGAACGTGTAGTTGACGATTGTCCTCGGACTCTGCGGAAGGAGCGGGAAAATGGTTAGAATGGCCTGCGGCTTCAAACGACTATCACGCGCGACAGACATACCATTACAAATAACAGATTTGAGACGCTGCACAAGGTGACCGAATTTGACAGGAAACTGTGGGTCTTTCATATCTCCTTCGCACGTGATGACAGCTTGGGTCAGCTCGCCACCACTATCAGTGGCCATCTCGGAATATCCACGGGACACCACTTACAAACCTTCACAACCCAACACCATACACAATCAGAGCATTAATTGTATCTTTCACACCAATTTACCAACAGACTGACTAACATCTCTTGAAATAACCACACATGTTCTGTTTTCAACAAAAAGCAAGGCTTGGCTTTAGGTCTTACACGCATTCTTATTTATCAATGTCCAACACAATTCAGTTATCCCATTTAATTTCAAGCATTTCCACCCGTTTTGAGCAAAGTTTCGAAATGGATATACGAAAAAGAGAAACACAAGTTTCGTTTGTTTTCAAAGGGGGAGTGGCGATCGGAGCATAGATGGCGGCGCAACCGAAACTGGACGCAATCGGACATGCCGCCTTTCAAACAAGAACAAATACGGACCATCAAACATGAACGACTTTAAAAAATAAAATAGAATATTTATACTACATTCATCAAGATAAATTTTTTGAAACGACCTGAAAGCCAAGAGCTAATGATACTGTATTAATTTAACTAGGGACCCTGTCAAGCCTGCAGTGAAGCAAAATGCTTAGCTTTGAGCCACAAGTCCGCCAGCTTGAAAATAGTCGCAAACCCACGGGAAACTTTTTAAAACCGCAAATGGACATGAAACTGAACACGCGTAGCTTCACCGCTTAACAAATCACGTCACACTCACCTTTTAAAATACAACAATCCGGCATAATGTTAATGTCTTATGAACGACATGGAACAATAACAAGGGCCGCCATTTGCAATGCCTTCACCTGACATGCGCAGACGGCTGTACAGTGTTGTAGGTGGCGCATCAACGCGAGATTTGCCTCAGTGCCCCCTAGCGGTCAAAATCTGAACTAATTTTCGTTTTCCTATTTGTTGTTGTGAGGAATGTTACTGCAGCTGTACTACCCAATGTACACATTAATAGAATCGTGTATTGACAGCTATATGACAGAAATTCGCAGCTTAGTTATTCCTAATATATCCGCTGACTTATCGAGGTCCAGCTACTGTGTTTGTATTCACTCGCCGTCGGGACGCACGGATTTGAAAACTCCAGCTTGGCGCATCCTTTCATACTCCTTGTTGGCGTCGTAGTTCCTATGCGAGAAACAATCAATGATGAAACCATGAAACGAAAGCCAAGAGAATGATCTTCAATACCTGTAGAACTCGGCGTACTTCTGCTTACGGACGTCATTGACCATGGTCTTGTAACCAAGAACAGCCGCTGTGCACAATACTGCGGAAATGGCCAGGTTGCGCTTGATCTGAGCTGTCAACAGACCCCTCAGCTGAGGCTTAGCCAAGTTAGCAACGGCTTTGGACGACATCTGCAATAATTAACATGTTTTTATCATCCAGTTAGGCATCCAACACTAAACCTTGGGTGAAAAAAACTAACATAACTTAACGATATAACCAAGCAACAACAGTGTGGAATGAATAGAATACTTGCCTCTTGGGACACAATTCGAAAGAATTAGATAACCTTATGGTTACTGTATTATTGAGTTTTGAGGAGAGTTTACCTTTGCGGCTTGAAGAATACACCGATATCTGGGTTCGACAAAATGGCGGACGTGATACAAAGTTTCCGGTGCAGCATTGCCAGATCTTTTTAAATTTGCCAATAATTTTAATTTAAATTTGCTTGAACCAAATAAAAATAATTCAACTGACTACACTAATATACCGTTCCTTATAAACAGATATACCTTCGGTATAATTTAATTTAATCACAACTTTAAAAGAAGAACCTTGAAAGCGTGTCTACGTTTCAATATTGTTCTTTTATGTTATACGTTTAAATACGATATAAGTCAAAAGATCGGTTTCAACTTTTAATTAAGTTAAACTGAATCGCATTTCGAGTTCGAAAAAAAGAAATTAGAAAGGAAGGAAGTAGGCGATCGTACAAAAAGCTCTGCACGTGGTCTCCCATTCTTCGCTATACAAAGCTGCCACCTAGCGGGAAGTCTACCACGAGTATTTCGCAACGCTTATTAACAGGCATAAGGTCCTATTATTGTTATTTTAATCAAGATTTCCATCCTTTTAAATGTTATTCATACAACGTTATCTGCGATTATGATAGTACATGGCACTTTTTGATCTCATGAGAGTGTCCATCTTTGGCCATGTGAAGCACCTGCCCTTTGAACAAAGAGGACAGCTGCGTCTTGTTTACGTTATCGTCGTGTTCGACTAGGAAAACAAAAACAGCCCAACGAACGAGTTACGAAATTGTTAATACCGCAAACTGTTTGTTGGGTCAGACAAAGAAATGGCACCCGCGTTTAAAACGAAACCAACCAAGTAGTTGACCTTTCCTTGAACTGCAGGGGCTCAAAGGGGTCAACAAGGTCAGGGGTTTTCAGGGCCCCCACACCAATGAAGCACAGATTGCTACACCTCCGGGGTTACTAGAGGATTTTCAAGAATTTCTACGCCAAGTACTCGTTTGACCTGATTTGAACCCGGTCACTGGAAGTTCCCCCTGGTATATCGACCGACGGGTCATTAAAGGTCACTAATAACAAAAGCGGCTTTTTCACCGTTGTTTATATATTTCGAAACTTACAAACTTGGAAATTAGACTGTGGAAACGGGTGTATTTGAAATCTGTTGTAAAGGTGAAAGATGTTTTAGCCTGAAGATGAATAACATTTGTGAAGGCCCCGGTGCATTATATAATGTTTGTGTCGTACTAAAGGTATTCGGCCAAGGGTTTTGTTGGGTTCTACAGTGACCACCTGGCGTCTCACACTTCCCGTCCTGCATGGCGTTTCCTGCGAGCTGCAGCTGTCTCGTTTTCCCTCTGACCTTGTTTCGTTTCGAAGAAGCTCAAGATCAAAACTCTTCGCACGAAACAACGACGGAACACTAACCTCTCGTCTGCTCAAAACAAAACCTCGCTATATATCCCTTATCGGTATTTTGTGGTACATTCCCCGTCCTCGTGTGTATTGCCCACATTTCAAATCTTTTTATGAACCAAAACAAAGAACTGATTAGCACAATTACTTTGTATTTGTATCTGCGTTCTGGGGTTGAACCAGCTGATTATCTTGCTCAAAATGGCGGACTTTAATGTTTCTCGAGTAAAATTCTTCAATTATGTCATCAAATTTCATTGTTGAAAAGAGGGTCGACCACGTGGTAAGTTCCAATAACGAACTTNACTACGTACTTTGTTTCTTGATAGAATAAGCCGTTACAGCGCAAAAGCGTTAAGAAGATTTTAGCTCCATAAGAGCCCATGTTAAAAGTCGCGGAGTTGTCTGCACCAATCAGGGACGGCCGGATCGGTAAGGCTTATTATGTCATCAAAATTTCATCGTTGAAAAGAGGGTCGACCACGTGGTAAGTTCCAATAACGAACTTCGCGTTTTTGAATGTATAACCATTTCTACATTCCTTACCCTATTGTATATTACCGCATTCCAAATGTTGTTGTACACCGAAACAAGAAAAACTGATAAGCACAATTAATTTGTATTCGCATTTGCAATTTTATTGGTTAAACCAGCTGATAACGTAGTACAAAATGGCGGATTTGGATGTTTTTCAAGTAGAATTCCTAAACTATTTTATCAAAATTTCATTGTTCGATCGTCTTGAAAAGAAGGTCGACCACGTGGTAAGTTCCAGTAAAGAACTCACGTTTTTGAATCTGTAACGTCTAGACGTAAGAAAGCAAGCAGACAGAGACAGCCGGAGGCAGTCTCTGAGAAAGCGCGCGAAGTCTCAACGAATCGGACGGGTCTTTAGAAGGCGGCAACCAATCGCAGGTCTTGCTTCAAACGGTCAGTTCCTGTCTGCTGGCTGGGGTCGTCTACAAGCGCATGCACTAGCAAGGCTCAGTCGGGCGCAGGCCTTCATCGATAGAGCACGTGTGTCATGTCTACTGGTACCTTCAGACGGCGCTGAGTAATAAATACTACTTGAAGCTTAAGGTAGATGCAAAATCCTCTTGAAAGAAACACGATGCCATCCGATTTCAGCGACGAATTATCACGGCCCAGTTCACTGGAGGACCAAAGAGCTCTGCAAGTGGCCCTGGAAATGCTGAGCTTCCAAGATTCTGCAGCTTTTCACGTTGCCGGCAGCGAGCACATGCCGGCCTTGCACTACGACGACATGCGCTTTCTCGCCAAGAAGAGTCAAAACATGACAGAATGCGTTCCTGTACCGAGCTCTGAACACGTTGCCGAGATCGTTGGAAGACAAGGTACTAACACATAACCGAAACATTTAAATTGAAGCTTCACGCCATTTTTTCTAGTCTGTAATGTTAACGACGATAGATTCTTACTAATCAGTAAATAACTTATTATGTTTTTAAAGAAACGGTTGCATTAGCCAGGCGACAGGAAATAGCGCCTACCCTTGTTAGATTAGTTTTAAACAGTTGATAACCGTCATATCCTTAACGTGGGAACCTTTTCTTTTCGGTATCCCCCCCCCAACTCTTTGTCGAGTACGTCCCCCCTACCCTCGCCTTGTTCTGTGTGTCGATCTTCAACGCGCCGCAGTTTTATTTTGTCCTCGGGCGCTTCCGTTCAAGATGGCCGCCCCCTTGGGAACAAAGAAAGGGCTTGGGCAAAAGGGAAAAAAGGCCACCACGTGGTCGCGCTAACCCGTTTTGCCCTTCAAGTCTCCCCCTTCCCAGAAAGTTGGAATAGAAAAGAACTCACCGGAAAAAAAAATTAAGCCACGTGGCCTGCTGTGCGCGATTCCCATTGGTTGTAATGTTAACAATCACGTAATTTTACATGTTTTTTGCTGGAATAAAAGGGAGATGAAAATAAGGCTCGCCCTAATATTGGGCAGTGAACGTTCAGCTACAGTTTAAATTCAAGGTGCAAGTCACGTGTCTTTCAAGATTTTCGATGGTCGATTTAAAGTCACGTGATTCGCAGCTGTAAGAAAAAATCAATTAGAGCCGCCCCAGTTTCGGGCAGGGTGTATGCGAGACTGGATAACGAGAAGAAAGCCAGAATTTTCAAAAAATTCACGTACTTTCTGGGTAAATTTTTTTATTGGTTAGTTAAGAGTCACGTGTTTTTCAGTATTAGCTTCATAGACAACACACTAAGAAAATTCCCGCCCCAATTTTGGGGCAGTACAGCAGTTAGTTCGCGAATTTTATGTTTGATTAAAATACCGCCCTATTTTCGGGCAGTGACGATTTTGACGTGAGATTGAAAGTAACAATTGTATAACGAGAGGGGAAAAGCAGGTCACGTGACTCAAAAAATTCGAATCATTTTAAAAAGCAAAAGAGGAAAGAAAGATATTCAGAAAACTAACCACTGGCAATATTACAAATGCAGCAAAAATGGAAAATTTAATAACGTCCTGTGTCCTTGGTGCGATTTCTTTATTTATTTTTAGTATTTTTTTTTTACTAAAAAAATCGACGGGTTTCTTTCTGGTCTGCTTGAGTCGGGTTTCGTTTCGCCATAAAGCAAATAATATTCGCCCCCCGTTTTTTTTCCCTTTAAAAAAAGTTATAATTTTACGAACCGAGCTCCTTGTCCAGGAATCCGGGTGAGCAGCAGCCATGGCGTAACCTTGAGTTTTCCTGTCTTTTTTTATTATTATAATTTTTTGTTAGTTTTTTTTTTATTTATTTTGCCCCTCTGGCTTCTTGTGGCGAATTTACGGACCAGAGGGAGGGGGATCGATGGAGCAAAGCGTCTGCAATATATTGTCTGCTCCATATCCCTCTCTTTTTGTTAAAATCTCTACTTTTAGTCGCCGTTTTCGGCTCTGTTTGTTTTGACATATAGACGGTTGTTGACTTAATTTAATGAAAAATATACATTGCGTTGGGATTTTGTGGAATCAAGAGGGGGAAAAATGCGGAAAAGGCGAGTGAAATGTTGAAACGTGTCAATAGAAAGGTTTTTCGACGTGTGTCGGTGACTCACTGGCACAGTCTGCAGTATTGATCGTCGTCGACAACCCTCTCTCTCGGCGCTTTTGTCTTTTTCGTCTACGTGTTTCGATCGATTTTTTTTTGTAGCTCGATTACGTAATCGATCTTTTTACTTCTTTTAAATTGTGTGGCCAATTCTAACGTGATTGATTCGGTTATTTTTTTTTAAAACTTTGTTGACTTTATTATTTCTTTATTGTGAATTGAAATGGTTTTGTTAATTAGTTTTTTTACGGGATATATGATTAATACCTTTGCAGTGGTGTAGTCGGATACAGTTGATGCATCTACGTTAATTAATACGATTAATTAATACGTACAATGCAGCTTTGTTTTATTATTAATTAAACTGTTGGTTAAGTTTTGAATTAAGTTTTGAAAAGTTATTGTCAGTCTGGTAAAAGTTAATTTAAGTAATTATGTTGTCAATTTTTTGTTAATATATTATGTATTATAGAAATATTATATAAATATGAACGAGTAATTTTAAAGTATTGTTAATTACATTGTTTATTAATTAATTTTGTAAGGCTGCTTTCGAAATCTAATAAAAGTTGCAATTATTTTGGTTGTTTTCAGGATGCAAGATCAAGGCGCTGCGAGCCAAGACGAACACGTACATCAAGACGCCGATCCGCGGGGAGGAACCGGTTTTCGTCGTGACGGGACGCAAGGAAGACGTGGCTGCGGCCAGGCGCGAAATCCTCTCGGCAGCTGAGCATTTTTCGCAGATCCGGGCCTCGCGCAGGAATGGGCTAACTGGACAGGGGGGAATGTCCGGAACGTCGGGATTGGTGCCGCCGCCTCCGATTCCTGGTCAAATCACTATCCAGGTAAAATTATTTCTTCAGTATTTTAAATAACTAGTCTTTTTTGTGATCGAATTTTAAAAATATTTTCCCTATCGTATATAAATTGTGATATTATGCTAATTGTACTTTCATTAAAGTAATAAGATAATTAAATTTAATTTCATATAGGTTCGTGTACCCTACCGGGTAGTCGGTCTGGTCGTCGGTCCCAAGGGTGCCACCATCAAGCGGATCCAGCAGCAGACGGGCACTTTCATCGTGACCCCGTCGCGAGAGAAGGAGCCCATTTTCGAAGTTACCGGGCTGCCAGACAGCGTCGAGCAGGCCAAGCGCGAAATCGAGGCTCACATCGCCGTCCGGACCGGGCTGCTCAGCGGCGACAGCGACGATATCAACGCGGCCAGTCTGGGCGCCTTCAACGGACTCAGTCTCAATCTGCTCGGTTCCAGTTTCGGTCTAGAATCCAACGTTTCCTCGTTGAGCACCTCGGAGCTGATGAGCACCCTGTACAAGACTGGGACACAGCTGCGTTCCTCGGCTTCCAACGGCGATCTGGGCCTCCTCGGCGGCGGTTCTTCATCCGGTTTCGGAAATCTTCTCCAGGATTACGAGCTGCGCAGCACTTCTGGAACCAACTTGCTGGCTGGAGGACTGCTGAGCAACCTGTACGACTCGGATGAAGGAATCGGGCTCGGAGGATCGGATTCACCCACGCTGGCCACTTCGTTGATTCAACCCAACATCTGGTCGGCCGATTTCGGATTGGGATCGAGTCGGAGGAGCGGGAGTTTTGCTTTTCCCTCGGATCTGACGGAACCGGAACACGAACGGGCCAGGAGAACCAGCTCGGACCCGCTGTCGTCCATCAGCTCGGCTCTGGCGTCGTTCTCCATCGGCGATTCCGACTCTGGAACGCGGGACTCTTCGGCCTCCGGGTCGGGATCGGCCTCTCCAGCGGTCTCGCCGATCGAGCGGGGTTGTCTGAGCAGCGGCAGCAGCACCCGGGGATCCCTGAAGCGGGAGTGCATCATCTGCTGCGAGGGCGATATCGTGGCCGCGCTGGTTCCGTGCGGACACAATCTGTTCTGCATGGATTGCGCCGCTCATCTTGCCAAGGTCGAAACAGACGGGAAATGTCCCGTCTGTCAGCACAGTGTGACGCAAGCTATTCGTATTATTTCTTAGTCTATCTATATCTCCCACCCTATCAAAACAAACGTTAACGTCCAATTTAGAAGAAGGAAAAAAAAATGACAACGAAAAAGGCAGACTCTCATTTAGTTTTAAGTTGAAGACGAGCGTGAATGAGAAACAGGAAAGAAAACCCACGATATCGACGAGAAAACCGAGTTTCTGGTTATTTTTCCCCCCAGGAAAGATAGAAAGCCCATATTATTGCTAATATTCTCCTCTTTATTTAATCGATTTTTATTACTGGCGACTTGAATGGAGTAACGACTCGAGCTGTGGTGCACTCTAGAAAGAAAAACATAAAAGTGCAGTTGATCTGATTTTTTTTCTCGTTTCTCCCCTTCTCGAATGCGAAAAGGCAATTTTTTCGGGATTTTTCACGTTTATTGGCTATTTTTTTTTTGTTTAGAAAGAGGATTGATTT